>JADFUC010001482.1:0-82160 GCA_019722365.1 Lithospermum erythrorhizon | reverse complement strand
TTTAGTTACGTATTGCCAATGGAAAGTGGATATATTGATATGACCTAGTTGTATTTGAAATACGGTGTTTCTAACCTTTTATTCTGGTTGTAACACCTAATTCGGCCGAAGTCGCTTTTATTTTATTTATTTTATTTTTACCCATGCCCCGCAAGGCTGCCTTAGTCAAGTAAATAAAATGTACAAATCGTGGAGGTATCAAGACGGTATTCCACCATGTCCGCTTCGTAAGTTTCAAAAGTCAAGCATTACAAGCATCGCACTTTATAAGTGCGGTAATAGTTTATTATTTGTATTTTGTTAGGGTCATATCATATATCTCCTAAATGTGTATTTATTTTATTTTTCATGACGTAAGTACATTACTTCGAGTACGTGCTATATAACATGTTAAATAATTAATCAAATAATATGAATTCACCAAAAATTTAAGCACTCGTGATCAAACCAATTTTAATGCTTAAACTTATCACTTATCACGCACACCGCATTTATTAGTGTTCGCATCGCGACGAGTATGGCAAATGGATCATGTTGAAATGATTTCCCACTAACGCCGCTGGCTTCGTGATGATCATTCCAAGTTGATAAGTTGGCTAATTGATCGCTTAACCGTGATTTCCACTAACGCCATGGCTCGCGATATAATTCGTGTGAAGATCCCTGTACGCTTAGTAACACAAGAGTTATGTCGTGTTTACATAATTGGGCAGTTAACCTATCGCTATATTAGCTTCTTCAAAATGTACGCAGCTGTTGCCGCTTTTGAAATTTCAATATAGTAGATCTTGCATACCAATACATTTTGTAAGATTTGAGTATCGTATTATTTTACAATTTATTTTGTAAGCGTTGACATGATAGATTCTCAAACCGCTGTCATTTACATACTTATTCTTGTAGAATCGAAACGACTCATTTCCTTAACCCACCTGGGAACTCACTTCGGGTCGCACTCGAGAAGTGCTGAAGCTCAACAACTCAAACTTTGACCATCGATAGCGAACTGACTGCCCCTGCCGAGTAGTAATGTGCATTATGCTGAACACTAGGTCCCAACCGTACTCAAATGACGCCAAAAGTTCAAGTCCGGACACAGATGTCCAATGTCTTACGCTAGCTAACATGTAACCTCGTAGATTCCAAACTCGCATGGTATGTGAAAGCGATACGATACGCATTTCAAAGAATCACGAGTTATTCTAACGGAAGCGAAATGAGAGAGATATGACACTGCTCGTGCTTACTGACAAGAAGTCGAAATGGATGCATCGGTGAGCCCACATGTCATTAAAAATGATAGGCTTCATCGAACGACACAATGTCTTGGCCCGTATTTCAAAGAACTGACTGCATCTTATCCTAAAGTCCTCCTAAAGAAGTTCTCTCTCGCCCGATGAACTTCAACATGCATAAGTTTGAGTTATCTCTAAAACAAACCGTATAAGATGACTCTAACGCCGGAGACAACTGGGGAAGATTAAAATTCCTATTTCTTCCTCGCTTTTCAGCGGTCCAAAACAAAAGGAAATTTAAGAAAGAAGTACAACGGGTGTAAAAGCAAAGCGTTCAAGAAACCCTAAGATCAAGCAAGAATGCCGCGCGGAACAAAGCAGAAAGGGTGACGTTATCATTACCGATTCAGTCATCGAAGTCATTCTCGAAGATAGTAAGACGGGTTCAACGACTCACTCGCCTAAAGTCAGAACGGACCGAACTATACCGAATCGTAGTATGCTCAAGCTCGATCCTCGCGACAAAGCGCGACCGCACGCTCGGTCCGGGGTTCGATTTTTGCAACATTAAATTCTCGACGCTCGAAGCCTGGAAGTTCGCAAGTTTTTTGAATTATAGTTCGATCCGATTCGGGTCCGGGCTCGTAAAACCGCTCTCATTACGCTCGATCCGTCCGGCTATTAATGGTTGCGGAAAAATTAAAATACGTAATTGATAATCCTATTCCCTACATTGGCAAGTCCCTAAAGATGCTTTGATTGTTTTAATATTACAGGCCAACACAAATGCACTATTACACAATAAATAATTCTTCAAGTTCGACGCGCAATTTTCTTGTTCTTAGACTCAAAGGCCACTGTCAAGTGGCGCTGACGGTGGAACTGGCAGGATTACCTCATTGTTTGGTCGCAAGTTTTGTAAAGAGATAACATCTAGTGGCAAAATGAATCAAACAAAGGAAACCAAGAAACAATGCATGGGCAAACTTAAATTATAGTACAGTTTATAGCAACCGTGATGATAAAAGTAGAAACTCATTATAAAGTAAATCTCAAGAAATTGTCCAAAGACGGGAAATCGTAATCAAGGCTTCATCATTTTTCCATAATATTTATACATTATGCAATGTAATTATAGTCATTAGTCAAGACTTCATTAACTAAAAAGTTACAATGACGAGTAAGCAAAGTAACCGAATTTACGTAAAAGAATGTTATACTGCATACAAGTGAAACGAGATAGTTAATCATCATCTTTGAAGAATATAACATGAATAGTCAACTCACCACACAAAAATACTTCATTAATCATAACAAATCGAATCGAAGAAACGACAGATCGCCAATTCCATCATTGATAGCAAATGTAACGAAAGTAACAAGAAAATGATAGCAACACTATAACTGAACAGTAATGCTTTGATCAAGCACAAGCCTACAATTGGATAGCAATGTAAATTATAGCAAATACTGATTGGCAAATAACAGAGGCAACAGTAACATAAAAAGCGATAGGCAACATAAAGATAGGCGTAAACAAATAAGCAATGTAGCTGATAGCAACATACCGACAGTAACAAACAGGGGGCAACAGAATTAGATTACCATCATTGATATTTTTGTCCCTCATTTCATATTCTTTCTCAAACTCCAACTCAACAGGATCATCATTTCCCTAGCAACCAGATTCACAAGATGAATATAAGTTAAGAAAATAGTAGAATCGATAATAATATAATATAAAGAGAAACGTAATAGAAAAAAATAGAATAGAAAGAGGAAAAAAAATGGGTATCAGTAGTTAAAATGCATTAGAAACGAATAAAACTGCATTAGAAAACATAATACAAAAAACAGTAATGTATGACAGGCTTAAAATAAGAGAGAAAAAAAAACCATCACACTCACACACAAAAGAATGTAAAAAGAAAATAGAATATAAGTAAAATACATTACCTCTTTATCACTTCTGATTCCATATGCCTCCTTAATCCAATCACCACCACACAAAAGTGTTTCAATAGTGTCTCTCCTCATGGAAGCCCTTTTTTTATCAATTACCCTTCCACCAAAGATCATGTGGACTGGCTAAATCAATATGATAGGGAATGACAGTATATCCATTGCCATTTTTTATAATACTTTTGTATTTGCCCCTTACTTCCTTTCCAAATTGCTAAGTGCATCAAAATTATCAACAAGGAGGATATCGGACTTCCTCAAACGCAACTCTAGATCATTTTTTTCTTACCCTCATTCTTTCATCCGCTTGCATAAATTCACGAATCTTTGCTTGAAACAACGGAAGAGGCGGTCAGGCTTCAAATGTGGACCGAGTCTCTCAAGCCCTTTCTATCCCCATATATTACAAAGATAATCGCTCAAAACAAGTCGTGAGAAACATCGGGTTGACCTTCCCATCTTCTCTTCAAAATCATACGATACATTATCTATAAGCAAACTTAATCATTCCCATTTTATATCTGGGTGATCAATTGTCCCAAAAGATAAAGAATGCATCACACTCATCCCAAAGATTTTCATATTTAAGTGGACATCCTCACAGCCCATGTTTTGTACAGGCTTCTTACTACCTACATCGTCAAGATTTAGCAATTCTTGATTCTTGATAACTCTCCCAAAAAAATGACTGAGTCAGTAATTTGAACCACTAATAAGATTTGTCACATCAAGAAATATTTCAAGAAACTCAGCCAAACTTCAACAACCGCTCGACTGTAAGTCGTGACACGGACAAAATTTTGTAAAACCATCATCATCCTCGCCAAGATAGTTTGTAAAAACACGCCTATAAGTAGCAATTGCTCAACATGGGAATATACGTATTTATTCCACCTAGTCATTGCTTGTTCAACACCAACTTATTGGCTGGGCAACTTCAAATTGATTTTATGTTCATTAAAGGAGCTTCTTAATCTATTTCGCACTCCAAATGTATATTTCACTCCCTCTCTAACAATATCAATAATGTAATCAATTTCCTTATGAGCACAAACATCTAAATACGGAATAACTTACCATCTAAAAAAAAGATTCAATGGAGTATCGATCCTTCTTCTAATAAAGAATACAAGAATCATTTGCGTAAGATTATCAATGTATAAATCTTATCGATCCCAAACACATTACGTATTTCTCTCAGTGAACTTCTTTCGCTAATGCGCACTTATCATGAGCTGAGGTACATCAATAAAGAAAAGAACTTTTTCAGAAAGACCAGCTTCTATCCACATAACGACAAGAATGACCATATAACCAAATTTTGAACACTTAATTCACCATCAACTGTTGTCAAACTTTACCTATTAACCTTTACTCAAAATGTTTATAAACTGTTTCTTCTCCAATTCATAAACAACAAAAACACTCTTTTCTTACTACATATCTATCGATCTTTTGTAATAAAGGAGTGTATGCCCTAAGAAACCTTAATATTAAACACTTTATGTTCAACAATGTTAAATGGGTACTCATGGTTTCTAAATCATACGGGCAGCCTAATCTTTCTACTTTTAAAACTAAATACGAATATCCCAACTTTATCACCATCGTAATGAATTACACCCACGCAACCGAGTTTGAATAAATAAAGATACCTACTATTATCTTCATTGACTTTCTTAGAAAACAACCGCACGGTGTTTGCTATTGATTCTCCTCAAGTGTTCCGACCAAGCCACATTGCGGGCTCTTTTGTACAAATAGAAGTTTATCAAGTAGCCAGATACATTTATTCATTTTTTTTTCCAAATGGCAAAGTATCACTTCTTTAAAATGATCCTAAGCTAATTTGCCCTTTTCTAGGATCGTGAGTGCCCAATAAAGATCCCTCTCCTCGTAACCACCAAAGCAGATTCCTTAACTCGACTCTACCCTTCTATTCTGAGCCACTGCATTTCTCCTTACTAGAAGTCCGACTCAGCATCTCCCCATTTCAATATCAGCATTCAAAGGGACAGTGTCTGAGGAATCAACATAAGAATATGTCATCAGTGGACAGTGAATAATGTAAAAGTATAGTATAAAAGTATAATTCAATCAAAAATTTACAGAAAACCCGAATTATTTTCAAATCCCCAATTTAATCAAACTAATCAATTAAACTAGAAACCCTAATTATTTCCAAACCCCCAATTTAATTAAAACCCTAAATCGAGTTAAAACCCTAATTGGAAATTAAACAAGAAAACCCTAATTATTTCCAAACCCCCAACTTAATCAAACCCTAATCAGATTAAAACTAGAAAACCCTAATTATTTCCCAAGTAAAACCCCCAATTTACTCAACCCTAATTGAATTAAACCCTAATTGAATTAAACTAGAAACCTCAATTATTTACAAACCCCCCAATTTAATTAAACTCCTAATCGACAAAACCTTAATTAAATTAAAACCACGAAACCTTACTTCAATTTTAAGCCCCCAATTTAATTAAACCCTAACTGAATTAATCAACCCTAATTAACTTAACCAGGAAACCCTAAGTATTTTCAACCCCCAATTTTATTAAACCATAAACCCTTATTGAATTAAACCACAAAACCTAGTTTATTTCAAAATCGAAAAGTCAAAACTCAAGATCGAAAAGTCAAAACTCAAAATCGAGAAGTCAAAACTCAAGATCCGAAACTCAAATCACAAAATCGAAAAGTCAAAACTCAAGATCTGAAACACAAAACTCAAAAACTCAAACTCAAACTCAAACTCAAACTCAAAACTCAAACTCAAACTCGAAACTCAAGGTCAAAACTCAAAGTCAACACTGAAACTCAAAAGTGAAACTCAAAAGTCAAAACTCAAACACAAACTCAAAACATATATTTTACAAGTAACAACATACATGCAACCCCAAAAAAACAAAAGTGACTCAAATCAAAACATGCAAGCGGCATATCATAAATGTGAATCTAAACCGAATCAAGAGGGGCTCGAATCGTATACGCTGAAAGACAAAAAAGCGAGGACACTACGGCTCACAATGGGGAGTCGGAAACTAATCTAAAACGACTCAAAGGGGGGGGTTTAGGAGAGAGAAGTCACCTAAAGTTATATATATGTCTTTTGCAGGGATCTAAACCGGTAGTCGGTGTCGGTGTTGGTGTCAAAGCGGGTAAAGGGATTTTAGGTATCATACGAGGGCCGGCGCCTCGGTACGTATGGGCCAAAGGGAATGGGCGTGAGCCTGCAGGGGGCCAGGAATAAATGGCCTTATGGGGGATAAACGGACCGGACCGAACTATTTCGCACTGTTTCCGGGTTCAAATTGGCCGAACTCCGGCATTTAACGTTATGCCAGCCGCCATAGCGCGAACCGAGCAACGAATCAACTATTTCGGAAAGGCCGAATACGCGAATCAACCAAACTATCGGGTTCGGCCTGCTGGCCAAAGCCTACACTCAAATTCTATGTATATATGTATATATATGTTAAATTTAAGCTCAGATAACTTCTAGATTCTAGTTCGTAGCGCTTGGTCATCGACTCTAGCTATTTATCGTGAATGCAGTGAACCATGACAAGTGTAAAATGACTGAAAAAGGAGAGACGATCAATGCAGCGGATTTATAGAGAATGCGAAATTCCTAGTAGTATCCATCGCTTGAATTTTGCCTCCTCAATGTATTTCTAAATTTAAAGAATGTTTACCGCACCATGCTTATGTTGTAAATATTACTTTTGGTATTTTGAATAACGGCACTTTTCCTTCCGTTTCAAAAAGCGATCCGACGATTTAGGATCTCTATAAGAAATGCTAAGTGATATAAAGTAATACATTTCTCCAAGATGCCCGGGACTTTCTGCATATATCACCTGAGGAACATAATATCGATAAGTGCACAAGCCTAACGGCTTAAAGCCTAGATATCTATGGCATTACAGACAGTCATATAAACGAAAATCGTGACGGGCGAGTCTCTCACTTCAAAGTGAATACTTGAAGGTTTCGATTATGGATCATATACGATAAGTATTTAATCTTCATAGATTCAGTGTGACCCATCAAGTCACTCGCATCGATACAATGAAAGGCAAATGTTTGTAGGACTATACAAGCCAATGTATTGCCAAGCAATGAACACATTCAGACGATGGTTACAGCTTTACTTTATTACACCCATGATGATTAAAGAAATGTGTTATGTGTGGTCCATTTCTAAACACGTACGCGAATCCTTCCATGAACTTCATGATAAAGTAAAGAAACCAATTGAACAAGACTATAAAGACTCTTCGGCCTTATAGAGGAGGGAGAAGACGAAGTCAAGTGGCCCAAACACCATCCAAAGAGCGCTGTATCGCTTCGCCAACTCACTCCCGCAGGAACTCCACGACGCTGGCTCCTCAACAAGGATAAATCGAATCCTCGATTGACATGGTTCGATATACGACGAGCCTATCTATCCCCGCTATACCTCTCGACATACACTACAAAGCATCAACCACACTTGATAAAATATCCAACTATATCAAGATATGAAATACCTCATGAATCAGCTTGGGAAGTTTCCCAATGGCCTTTTACTGTGGATTTACGGCATGGCCTTATGTTCAAGCTAAGTTGACAAAAAGATGGACTAGCTGCCTAAATCCGATAAATGCTAGTTTATTGGTTATCCGGCGATACCGTTGGTTACTTGCTCGGCTACCTAAAAACAAGATTTTCGCTTGTTGGGATCGTAGAGCATTCTCAAAAGGAATATTTGTCCGTATGGCCAGATGTAAGCCGCTTCATCTGGGAAACCTAAATAATTTACGGCTGATCATTAATATAATTCGGTGTGTAGACGAACATACACCACAAGAATTAGAATTCCTTTCTTCCTCAGAGGAGACCCGATTCGATTCGGCTGTGGGTCAGTGGAAAACCAACCCTGTGAGACCAACTGGAGATCGCCAGGAACTGCACTGTACGCGGTTTTCCATGATTTGAAGATTTGAGCCTACCTCTTACGGTGAGGCAAATGCAGTAGCAGTAGATGCCGGCAAATGACCCATGAAGTTCAAGATGGATTCTATGTACCAAAACAAGGTCTGGGTCCCTGTTAGATTTACCCAACAAAGCTCACCCCTATTAAGTATAAATGGGTACTTCGTAAAAAACATGACAAAGACTTTATTATCCATGTTTACAAAGCTGTACTCATGTGCAAAAGGTTTTGAACAAGTCAAGACATGAACTATAATGAAAACTAGATCACCAAATGAACGTGGCTTGAGTCTATTCGGATAAAGTATTAATACGCATTCCATGACCAAGCGAAATGATGCAATGGATATATAAATCGCTTTCCCCCGAACGTAAACCTGCAGGTAAGAGCGCATCGTACAATCTCCAAGATTTACATGTCCTAAGAGGACTTTAAGAAAGGTTTATGTGTAAGCCATAGAGGTCCATTCATGATCTCAAGCAAAGATCCTCAGAGTCGAACCTTCGTCTGATAAGGCAATTAAAGTTTTGGTTAATCAAAAGCATTTAATAAGAGTTTTGTATATTCAAGAAGTAGTCAAGTAGCTTACATAACACTCTTTAGTCCTATATGTTGATTTATAGTTATTAATTAGAAGTAAAGTAGAATTGTCGAACTGGCCAAGTATTGACTACGTAGACGTGTCTCAACGAAGGACTCAAGCTGAAAGCGAAATACATTCTCTGAATCTAAATTGATCGTAGGAGCCAACCGCTTATTGACATCCGTCGAACACTTATGTCAACGGGCGTAGGTGTTCAATATGAATTATTCCAAGAAAGAACATCTCCCCAAGGAGACATGGAGTTCAACTTAGCAAGTCATAATCCTACTGAAGTGAACGCTTCTAGATGGACAAGAATGGCGACTTACGCTATGCCTCGGCCATAGTGGTCCATCATGCACAATTATGTAAATGCACACCAATCTAACGTCAGATGTATCAATTGCTACCAAGAATATCAAGCTAATCCAAGAGAAACTCGCCGGATTGTAAAGTGAAAGGCATCTGTAGTATCTCAGAAGAAATTAAGATACATTCTTGGTATATGGCAGTGATGAATAGCTTTGTATAAAACCGAGTACACCAAACGGTAGTTTCAAACCGACTATGTTGAGCAAGTCATTTCATAGAAATGTCTCCAAGAACATAGGCTAATGTAGTCTATCCTTTTACCAAACCAATGCCTCAGACAAAACATATTGAATATGCAAAAGAAACATCGTCTTAGACAAATATCGCACAAGCAAGTAGTTCAAATGGGAGTTAGTATATCTGCCTTTGTTACGTGAATAAGTAATTGAAAATTACTTCGCTTCTTATATATCAATTTGTTTTTGTCTACCATGCCTATATCTTAGTTTACATATAACCCGTTGTTTCCCTCGCCAAGTGAAAATGAAAGTCCCCCCGGCTACCATACAATTTCTGCAGTGATAACCCGAAGGCCAAGCAGAGCCTCTCAAGTCTGTAAATATAAAGATACCCATTCACCGTGGTCGATGTCGACAAATTCTGGCGACAAAGATCACCTAATTCAACATAGTGATCACGATCAACTCTTGGATAGTAAGAGTCAGAAGCTTGATTAATCTTTTACGGGCTATCAATAGAATCTATGAGTCGGATTTATCGCTACAAAATCATGTGAGATATGTATATTCAAAGGTTCCCATGATGTTTTCTTAGAGTCAAGTAGTTTAACACCCTAGACCCGCATATATAACTACTTACGCTATACGAGTCGTGGTGCTTTGACTATGTCAAACGCCTACCTGTGGCGGATTATAATGGCATACGTTTGGTAACATGCTAAGTATAAAGCAGTTAGACGCCGATATACTATAAGGATTTAATCCATCCCGATATACAAGGTAGATCTCGTGGACTCTCAACGAGTACTGGACTGATTGCTTACATGGACGTCATAGTACCCGATTCAATTCAAATTTATAAAGGAAAGTCGTGGGTGTTTACGACACACTCTCTTATATTAGCTTCCATTATCATGGATAAATAAATCAGAAAGAATCGCCCAACGGCAAGGGGAGCGCTGAAATCGAGCATTTCGATTACTATAATTGTGCCTATCATGACAATTGTTATAATAATTCATTTACTAGTTTTAGTTAAATGAGATTACTCAAACTAAGTGTTCAATAAATAGTCATTGTAATTCATTAAATAGAACTCAAGATAATATCAAGGGTTACGCTTAGATTCATGTGAAACCTATATAATAATCATGAAACGGTCAATTATATTATTATAATGGTTAATATTATCCTGTTCTCGCATGGTCACACATACAACGACGTTGGAGTTATATTCCATGTATGGAATTAAATCCTAGATTTTTAAATTGGGAGTTGATCAAATCAACGAGATATCCAATCGAGTTTTACATTGATAATGTAAAATACAAATTGACAAAAACCGAATCAATTAAATTGCTATTTCAATTGATGCTTAACGAGGGAAGCTTATTAGTAACTTGTTGCCATTTACTCATTTAGTAATAAGTTAGTTAACGGCCAACGAGTTAACTATTTTATCAAACGAGTCGCTCTATTCGATCAAAACCAAAAGTGGATTATATAAGAAAAGATGAAATGAAAAACGCCGCCATCTCCCTCTATTCTCTCTCTCTAATTTTTAGTCAAGTTTCACTAAATTCTTGTTCAATTGCCGAGATTCTAGCAAATCCAATTGCGTGATTCAACCGCTTCTCAGCGTGACTAACTAGAGGCATTGAAAGCTGCCGAGGATTTACCCGAGGATTCGAGAGATTGAAAGTTCATCATTTCGTTTTGCTTGTGTTACTCTCAGATCATACGTGTAAGGAATTATATCGCGGTATGTTTTTCGTGAATTGCTATTATACATTTATTCGATCTTGGTTGCATTTGTTTATTTTGTTATGAACAAGTTGCTTAATTTTCCAACAACACGTGAGGAATCTATTAATCGGTATTCTCGTGTCGAGGCACTCTCAACCCCAAGAAGAAAAACTAAAAAGGAAGCCGGGCCTCCTAAGGTCAGGGCAAACTAAAGGGTACAACCCAAGCCAAAGAAGTATGTCTTTCATAGACTCGGGAAGTCGACTCCGGAACAACGAACTACGTAAAGAAAAGAGGTCTCCGCCTCCCCGTTTCAACATTGCAGGAGCAAGAAGAAGCATACACCAGTGCGGTACCTTCCCAAAATTTCAAGACAGGTAGCGAAAACCTTCATCCTCGAAGACAAATGGGCGAAAGATTCACAGCCACTCTCCCATGCATACGCGAAGAAAAGACGAGAAAACCCGAGATTCAGGAATTCAAAGACGCGACTCGAAGTTAAGTATATTCCTGTAGGAAGTAGAACTAAAAGTTCACCTCACATCCATGAATGTATTCTAAGGAATACTCAGTGATGGCCACCAACGGGTATTCTAGATGAGTTCCTCAAAACAAAGATCAAGATGATTCAGTATATAAATACATTCACCTGATCGCCCACCCTGGCCAAAGAGGGCGTACTGGCAATGGCGACCACAACACCTTGTTGTAACCGAGGTCGGTGCTTCAAGAACAAGCATTTAAGGTATACCATATAGGCTACCTTCCTAGCTCAACAAGCACATAAAGCGCCCCCATCCACGGAATCGTGAAGGCAAAATTTACGCCTACCTCTTCCCACAGCTATCTAAGTAGCGAAGCGACAAATGTGACGTGGCACTCCCTCTGCGATATACGAGCCCGGATATACAGTCTCATACGGATTGCTCCCCTAGAAGAGATAAAATGAGCTTAGAAATCCAACGGCATGTCTGGCTGCACAAAATTTGGGAAACATTCCATCCGGGACCCACTGTGTGACATTCTAGCGTAATTCCTCAAGAGGCAATTTTGATCTAATTCCCATATATAAGTATGCCCACGAAACAGACATTACGGAAACGAATGTTCACCAAGCATAAATGCCTAAATATGTAAGTTAACAACACCCTATCTTCATGAAAGTAGTTGATGGGTTGAGACTTCAAGCCCAATGTACACTATCATAACAATCATGTAGATGCACATGTCACAAACCCGAGGTTCAAATATTTCTAAATAAACTCAAGTATCCTCTTGAGTATAAAGATAAATTGCCCATCATGCTCCTTGATACAAGCTTAAACTATCAACCTCGCTCCTGAGCATGAGGACAAACTGCCCAACACCTCTCTCGAGCACGAGGACAACTTTCCCTACTACGCCTCCCAGCACGAGGATACCTCACCACGCCCTCGATACGAGCTTAAATCAACCCTGCTCCCCGAACGAGAAAGTATAAATTGTCCCCTCCCGGATTAGAGGATCTAATCATCCAACCTCATGAGTATGAGGATAAAACCATCTAACCTCCTCGACATGAAAGCTAAAATATCAAACCCCTTTGAACTATGTTTGGCTCGGACCCCAAGAACGATCTCTGGGTACGTGAAAGGGCCACATTTATCAAGCACATTCGCGACCAAAAACAACACCCATGTTGTCTCAGGAAAGTTTGAGCCAAAGATAGCCAAGGGCAATAGTGAAAGACTAAATCTATCATGCTGATGTCTCAACCAATCAAGCATCGACACGACAAGTCTACATCAACAAAGAACCCCTCAAGCATTTAATGTCAAGTCTCCCGGCTGCTCACAATCACAAAAAAAGGTTATGCTACTAAGCCTTGGGATTGAAAACTTCGGACTAGGTTCAAGAACACGATGCTAAAACTTTGAACCCGGGAACGCAAGTTACTTATTTAAGATAAGTGACAAAAAAAGTCGACGCCGCCCAATCCCCTCGCTACATTAGACACCCGCCGTACTCAAGTAGACGAACGGTCGCTCAATTCTACTTGTGAGTACCCGGATGACAATGGAAGAACGAACATGACACCTACCTAAAGGCGAGATAAAGACTAAGGAAGCGAAAGCTTGAAAACTCCACCTTCTATTCCAACACTATCTCTAAAAACTCGCAGGACTAAGGTCCTAGTAATGGTAGGTGTTCAATACGTGTGACGATCGTAAGATTCCCTATGTAGTTTAATCCAAAGTTCAAGAAGTTGTTTCATCCTCTCATGAAATTTGAGGATCCTTCTACCAAACACAAAATTAAGTCTCTAAATATTCAAAGTACGGATATCCATATGAATAGAAACCGCCCCGACCACGGCCCGCCAAGTGCCGCCTACATATCCTACCATGTCCAACACGCCTAAAGTTCGGATACGATCCGCACTACTGCTCGCTAGCCGCCCGTGAACATATCACTTTGTCCAATACGCCCCAAAGTTCTGACAAAGGCATTTTGACCACGAAGCCTCTAAAGTCGGGTCGAGACACATCTTACAGATTTTAACGAGCTTCTCAAGAGCCATAACGATGTACAAATTAAATCGCCAATCCATCTCAAAGACGTTCTAATAAGCCCTCGAAAGCAAGATCGATCGCCTCACTGCATCGTGACAAGCCTACACCAACAACTAACCCTCAAAGTTAAGTCGCTAACGCCTGAGGAGCCCGTTAACTTCAAGAGACGGACAACACCACCAAGTTCCTGGGATTGTAACTCCGGACCGATACGCGGAACACCATTAAAACCTCGATCTAGTGGACTAAGCACGTTGCGTAACGGAAAAACGACGCCGACCACACACGATGCCTTCGCCTCTTGTTGGAAATCAATAACCGTCATATTTGAAGAGAATATACGCAAGTATCAACCTCATGTGCTAAGTGGAACGAAAGAAAGTGAACCCATAAATGGTCATCACCTAAAAAAGATGATATCCTTAACGCATTTCGCGATCAAAGCCCTCGAGCAAGAGCATAAAGCGCCTAATAGCCCGTAAAGAGCATAAAGTGCATAGCCTCCCGTAAGAGCATAAAGTGCCTAGAAACCCGCCGGTGCTAACATAAACACCTAAAACCCCTCGATACGAAGGCCCAAACTATCCATCAAAAATGAACTACGATTGATCTGATCTCGAGGAATCCATCCCTCGAGGCACGTAGCAACTCGAAACGCCCAGCCCACCATAACCTTATCAAAAAAACTCTTGTTCCCTGTGTCTATTACGTGAGGCTAATCAAGAGGAAGCAAAGGCCAAAGAGTCATAAACATCAAATCAAACCTCAAAGCATAAAAAGCAAAAGAAATCAAGTCAGCCAAAGTGAGCTATGTAACGCCAGATTCACGCCTGTATGGTCGGAGCAACGACTCAAAGCGCCATGTAGTCTAAAACGGACGCCACCCCCTCCTTCAATGAGTAAGCATCAACATCATGTTGTAGTGCATCGGCGTAAGACGGACATCCGCTTCAACTATGTTATCGCGACTATCAAAGAAAAGCGTTAAAAGGCATAAGAGTCGTGCCAACTCCAAGGATCGGAAGCATAAAGCAGCGGATGTCCCATTACTTGTCAACGCCCCAAACCAAGGAATGCCATGCAAGACGTGGGACCGAAAAATGTAAATAAAGCAATTCTAAAGCAAAGTGGGTCATTAGAAAGTAAAGGCGACGCCCTCTTTAACTTAAATTAAATACTCATCAAGCATCTCGGGCGTCGCACTAAAAGACGCTAAGCCTAAGAACATACCAGAACCTGGGTCCTTGCCATGACTATATGACAGAGCAAAGCTCGATAAACGTAAAGAGTACATACCTGTCAACCATAACACTAGCCAAGTCTACAAAGCAAATCAAGCCTCCCATAAAGACTCCGATTGTAATAATAACATCGTGGAAATAGGGAAGAGAACGATCAAGCATGTAGTTCCTAAAGGTTCATACTATACGCAAGTGGTCAACCTTAATCTACATGAATGCAAAAAATTCAAACCGAAGTTAGAGCAAGCCTAAAATCAAAGACACGAACGCTTAAAAGGTCAAATCTTAATTCGCCTAAACAATCCTGAAAAAATTATGAAATTTTATGAGCAAAAAAACTAGAATTTCAAGAACGCTGCGGACTACTATTTTCTATCCTAACTCGAAAGTTCAGCAAAAGTGGTAGATGCGCCCCCGGGTTGGGGCAGAAAAATAGTAAACGGATCAAAACCAATCCTCGAACTCTATAACTCGAGCTTCAGAACGATTTACGAGGCCAATTACATATCAAAATGACCGTCTGTCTATTAGCTATCCAATAGTACAAGAAAATCACAAAACAAACAAAATAAGAAAAAGTTACGGACAGTTTACTAACAACTGTCCTATTTTGACGAACCTAAAACAAAAAATCAAAAGAATAGTTTCTACTATTTTACACATAGTTTGATTTTAAAAGGTTCAAAGCATCAATGTCCACATGTATGAGAATATACAAAGCTTATTATAAAGGTGTTTAATCTTAAGATTATCATGTGGCTACATAATCATCAAAATACTAAATTTTTTGTTTTTATGATAGTAACATATAATCTAAACATGGGAATCCTCAATTAAACATCTAAATACATATCACAAGAATATTAAGGTGCATACACAACTCCCAAAAAGTGCAAGAGAAGGGTAAAAGTCCTTACTATAAGAAAAAGCTCCAAAAATTCCAAGCAAAAAAAAGGAAGTTCTCCTCACTACCTCGGAACTCGCTACTGGGAAGATGATGAGATTTAATTTCTTTTCGAATATTCATCCTTAAATGTATTGTGCCTCACAAGATCTAAACCCCAGCCCATTACTTGTTTCTCACGATAAGAGTCTCCTTTGCTCGGGGCAAATCGAAATAAAACAAACTAGCCCACTAATAGGCTATGTTCGAAAATCCCATGTTTATGGGTAGGGATGATTAAATTTTTCACATGAAAATACATCCCAAATATTTACTCGTTAAATTGGTCCGAAAATTCAAAAAAATGGGATTTAATTGATTGTTAAATTCTAAAATAAGATGATTAATTCTAAAATCCATAGGATTAAGATTAATTATCTTAAAATTTAACACATAATAAATTCATGTTAAAATACAAATATTGATTTCGTTAAGTCCATAGGGGTTTAGATCAATACATATGCAATGTATATAAAGAGTACTAACATGCACTTAATTCTATTACATCCTCTACGGATCTGGAATTAAATTGGTCGTTACATGTAATAAATCTTGTTAACATTAAACCAAAAATTATTTAATTCTCTAATAAATGGAGAATTAAATGGTCTTAAATACGAATACATCATGCTAACATTAAATCAATAATGTAATTTCAAAAAATTGAGAATTGGGATGGATCCCAAATACGTTTCTAAGATTAAATTCCAGATAATAAGTTTCATTAAAATAAGCCATACCAAAGACTTAATAGCGACGCGATGATATAAACATGTCACACAATCTCAACGAGTCAACCTCCCTATAAGTCGAGTTTACTGCGGATCGCATCAAATGTATCACATCAAGCATTCTATAAATAGGTTTTTCTATCATTCTCTCAAAGTCCCCTAAATGATACGGATAATGATCGAGGACCGCAGCTAGCCTTAAAGGCACCACAAGAAATTCAAAATACTGCTAATCATCACAACTCTAAAACCTCCCCGCCAAGTATGGTGGTCATAACTTAATTTACGGGATATTAAATTTCCATAAAAAAAACAAGTTCTACACATAACCTGGCCATCCACAGCTCAAACAAGAGACTAGACGCCGCTTATAAAGTGAAAGCAACACATGTCGAAATTCAAAAGCTTTTTAAATACCAACATGTACACATTCATGTCAAGAAAATAGACACTCTGCTTCAGTCGCGACCCGACACCTACTAAGCATATGTACCCGGTTCGGGGCACCCAGTAGGACGGGAAATTTATTAAAAAAATAATTTAATTGATTAAGATGACTTAATCAAATTAATTAAATCATGCCATTAAAGAAACACCATGTGGCTAGGGATTTATATTAATTAACCCTAATTTTAAACTCGAAATAGGGTTCCCAAATTTTAAACTCGATAAGGTTAAAATTAAAATTTTATATTAATTAACCCCAATTTTAAACTCGAAATAGGGTTTCCTAAATTTACGAGATTTTAATAATAAATTAGAGGAGAAAATGGAAATAAAAATGGAATTTTCTGGACAAACGAGTTCAAAATGACGGCCCGATAAAAAGGTTGTAAAACTAGGGTAAGAATTACCCTTGGAAACGGCGCACCAAATTTTGCCGTGGAAGCAAAGTTTAAAATATATTAATATTATTTCATTATTAAATATCCGACTCTGCCTTGCATCTTCGGCCTTCAAAATTCAACGACAAAGATCAATATTTACCTTAAATTAAATTAATCAATCGAAAAAATGCGATTCATGTTTCAAAATCCTATAAATACCCCCTATATTTTGAAATGATCATCAAGAATTCATTTAGAAAATACCTAAAAAACATCTGAGAAAACACAGAGGACAATCTCTGAAATTCTCTAAGTTAAATCTTTTAAACTACTGGTAAACAACACCACTTTGGGCTGGGTTTAGGCCTGACCTCCGTACCCAAACAGGCTACTGAGATTAAGATTATCGCACAAACGCAAGAATTTTTAAGCTCGATGCAAAACTGGTTTAACTGGCTACATATTTGCAACGCTCGAATATCTGTGAATAAGCCAAATAGCCCCCCTCGACATTCATAAATCTTACAGAACACCAAAAATCTCGTGTTTCATTCATTAAGTTCCATATAAAGAATACACCAACATTCACCTCATAGTCGATTCCAAAGCAGTTAAACACTGCTAAGGCCCCCTCATTGGTTGATCATCACTAACAATAAAGTCAAGTAAGTTTGTAGAAGATAAAGCTGTAAAACGACATTTCTTCACGCTAAATCAAACCAAGAAAGCAATCTCACTAAGCCCCACCCCATGCAAAGAATAAAGTTCAAGCAAGTCATTTATAGTACAAGAAGTCAGACATTACTGACAACTCGTTTGGTTATCACTCCATACAACTCACGAGCTCGGAGTCAAGTCCCACCAAAGATAGGTAGCATATCAAGCTACTAAGTCCCACCCCAAAAGGTGAAGCCCCACACTATAGACACTTGCAGTAAGTCCATCAAGTCTGAAATAGACCGGAGATCAAGTCCAAGACCCAAGATCAAGTCCATACAGCCAACACGGGAATACGCTGCTAAGGCTCCCCGGCTCGAACCATATCCAAGTCCAGACTAGTCTCAAGTCCATCAAGACTATGACACATATCCAGCTCGTAATAGAGCACCTATCCAAATCAAATCCAGGCCAAGTTGAGCTCAAATCAAGCCAAGCTCATACCAAACTCCAAGACCAAATCAAGCAAGCAAACAAGACATCTCATAAATCGTCAGCAAACGTTTAGGGATCTATAGTTTGGACAGTCGATCTTCTTCGATTTGATAAAACCTATACACTGAGGAATTTTCCCCTACAGTGAATTTTATTTTATACCCCTTTAAATAAATAATAAAAATGCTTCTTTGCATTACACATACTACAAATTTAAGAACATGAAAATTGTTGGAATTTGAAGCCCAATATTTAAGGTGGAAAAAAGGGAGACATTGGGACATGGTCGGATCCTGTGAAGCACAAGTGTCAAATTAATCAAAAATATTTACATTTTTTTGTACTCCAGTAATTATTATCATAAAAATATATTTTATTTTTTGTTATATGTATACCAAATGCACAAAAATATTGTCATATTTTTTAAATGGATACAGAATGCACAATTATAAACATGTGTACTTTTTGCAGCACAATATTTCGAAAACATGACAATATTTTTGTAACAGTTACATGACAATATTTCATTATAAACATCAGAACATATTTATAAAATCAACAAAAATTACAAGTAACTACTACTACATTTAATCATAAATTAATAAACATATATATTACAAAATAATTTAGCTTCGGATCAACGAATTATCCCCAAAAGTAACCAACATACGTTTACAAACCAAATCACAAATAAACATCATCATATATTCATAAAATCAATAATAATCACAATAAATCAAAATAAAGCACAGAATCACAATAAATAAGCATGAAGTTGAACATAAAACATAATTACAACATGCAATTAGAATTCAAGCACGAAATTGAATAAATTAATTTTTTGTATAATAAGTTGATTTGTACCTTTCATTCTGTTTGATTTCGCAATTGCTTTTATTTTATCAGTGATTTTTTGTTTTCTTTCCGATTTTTCGTATAACTGTTTTTTTCCTAAAAATTAGGGTTTATGTTTAGAACAAGTAAGTACGAAAATTGTGAGAAGAGTATTGATTTTATCCTTACATGTAGTAGTGGCGGCGGTGGCGGTGGTGACAGTGAAATTAAAGGAAAATTTGAGAAATTGAATTGTTGACTTAATTTGACAAATTAAGTTGTTGACTTAATTAAAGTTGGTCTATTAGGCTAAATTTGCAATTGGGTCTCCCCAGTAAAATTTATAATTGGATCACAGGTCCGGCGAGATTTTACAATTGAATCCATTCATAATTGGATTTCTGGAGAAATCTACACCCTCCAAAGTTGTAAATTCCAACTCAGCATCCTACGGAGTATCATGTAAATGATGGGACTATACTATATGTCATAGTGTTTCTGTGGTAGGTCATTAATATTGTTTGAAGTATTTTAAACATATTATACTTATATATATATTGTTGAGTCCATGTCCTACATTGATACAGTATGTTACAACAATCCGACTGAATTGATAAGATCATGGATTATTCATAAATTGTTAATTATGTGAAATTAGTACACTAATGATCTCGAAATCCTCATTCCGAATATCACCTGGCGAGCTAATCATGAGACGCTTTCAAGTCCTCAACCGATCGTGACTAAATCTTCATTTTAATCACTCAATACAAGGTTCACTCCCTTATTAGACCGAACCCACACCGCACGGGGCGCTGCAGATTTCAAGACTTGGGCTTCTTTACCGCCAGTTTGCGACTCATGAAGGTGTTGTTGAAGAGTTGGGTACGAGTGGGTACCGCCACCTCGGACGGGTCGCCTCTTTACCGGTACCTCGAGTAATTACCGAGCAATCTAGTAAAAATTTACTCGATTAACTTTCGAGCCGGTATCGAGTCGGTTTTTCAGTCGAATAACGAATATGTGCCGGTTACCCGGTCCTTTAGAAATTTGAGCAATTTTTTTTGTATTTTAAGAAAGTAGTATTTTATTTTATACAATATATAATATTTTAAGAAAGTAGTATTTTATTTTTATACAATATTTTAATAAATTTTTTGTATTTGAAGCCCACAATTTATAAGAAATTAGTATTTTATTTTATATACTCCCTCTATCCCATATTGTAAGGGATATTTTCCTTTTTTAGCAATCCCAAAATTAGTTCTTGTTTAGTTTTAAAAAGTGGAGTAAAATTGGCCATGGCATAAAATTTAAAATTTCTAAAATTTTTGTAAAAAGTAAACATACCTTAGAAAATGGGATGAAGTGGAGTAATATACCGAAGGAGACGGGCATTCGAGCAAGCCTATCGAGTAAAAAATTACTGAAGTTCGCCTTCGATTAACCTTCTTCGAGCTGGATTATCGAGACGATTTTTTCAGCCGTAACGAAGCGGGCAAGCCGAGTTACCTGGCCTCTTAATAAAGACTATTTACGAGTACGTTGTACTACTATTATTTTTATCTATTCATACTTGAGTGGCTTCAAATAGTTAACTTGAATAAACTAATTATCAAATATTGATTAAATAT
Source organism: Lithospermum erythrorhizon (assembly GCA_019722365.1). Classification (NCBI taxonomy): domain Eukaryota; kingdom Viridiplantae; phylum Streptophyta; class Magnoliopsida; order Boraginales; family Boraginaceae; genus Lithospermum; species Lithospermum erythrorhizon. The sequence continues at coordinate 61,179 of JADFUC010001482.1, read as the reverse complement.
ATAACTCTCATGCATCCTAGTAAATTATTTGGACTACCCCTGAACCGGCTCAATTGACATCTAATACTAGCAAGTAGAAGAAGTTGAATTATTGAGTATGCATGATACTGTAGCTCACAAAGTTTTGATTTTACCTCTAACTTTTCACTTTGTCAAAGCTCTAAAAACAGCTTAATTCCAATAATATAAGGGCACACATAAAAATCTTTATAATGAATGTTTTTTTCTCCGTGGTCCCGTCTCTTTGTCATGTGACTGTCACATTGTGACACTCCACCATTTCCAACATTACAGAAAGCTTTGCAAAATGTAGTCACAAATTAACTGTCATATATATTAACATGTGTACCTTTTCAGCATCCCATATTATTATTATCTGAAAAGAAATCCTAATGTGTGTACGTATGTTATGATGGTGTCCAAGCCATGTGTGATTCCTAACATGTGTGACAAATAAATTAGAAGATGCGAACAATTTTATATTTAGGATAATTTAATATAGACATTTGAACTACGTAGGCACATTTTAAATGTATTACGAATTCTTTTAATTATTCAAATAGCATTCTAGTTAATTTTTGATTATTATTTTGAAAAAATGAGCTAATACATTAACCTACTTTAAATCTAAGATAAAAATGTAATAATTATATATAGCTACACTTTATAAAACATTTTTAAAATAACAAATACTAATGAATCAATTTTTAATAATTAATTTAATTAATTAAATTAAAAATTAACACCATTCAACCTTACCCCCACTACCACCAAACCAACTGTAGCAAGCAAAAACATGATACACAGATGTCTCCTTCCCGGCACAAAATGTTTCATTATACAAAGAGAATATTTTATTCTTCTTTTGATCCTAAAATGATAAAAATCTGATTTTTTTGTTTTTCATTTGTTTCGAAAATGTAACATTACAGCCATGGACATACTTTTTGTCATTCAAAAGGTAACAAATCTGAACTTTTAGCCTTTATTTTATTATTTGCATGAATAGATATTTTCAGATCTACAATTATTTTGTGAAGAAGAAACCTTTGGTAACCCTGAAGTGGAAACTTATAAAAGCTGCTCTGAATCCAGTAGTACAAATTATGAAAGTGAAGTTCACAGAAGCAATTATTAATTTCGCGTTGGGAAAGGTCAGCATGCAAAGAAGATGAGGTGTGGTTTTGCCATGGTTGGTTTGTGCTGCATGCAAGCGTCAGTGATGCTTTTTTTAATTTAATTAATTAAAATAATTATTTATTATTTTAAAACGACTCATGTTAATATATATAATTTTTCTCGCTTTTGGCTTTTGCGCTTACTCTTACAAAGTATTTCGTGCCACAAAAATATTTTTTTCAAAATTCATACAAAAAATCACCCTGTGTACTTATATTATTCGAAGTTTTGAAATGTTGTATTTATTCAAAACGATTTTCGTAGCTCATGTCCAGATGAAATTTATCCTTATATTTATGCCTTCAATACGGTATCACGCATTTCAATTACTACATTTATTTCAATTTAACAAAAAAGTTAATTTATAATTTGTTGATCGATTGAGGAAACCAATTTTAATCCTAAATTAACTTTATCCAAATATAGATTTTAATATTTTAACTTATAAATGTTAATATATGATAATATGATTTTTTTTTAAACGAAAAAACATATTGATGATCAATTATTTTTTATATTTAGAATTTGTTAAAAAACTTTCAACTATATTGTGATCTAGCTTATTAAATTAAATTATTGAATCAGAGAAAAAAAATCATTCTAAAAAAGTTTGATGTGATTAAGGACAACCTCAAATCTTTTTCCAAGATAGTTGAAAGTTTGATGTTGAATAAAATGTCTTTTTGTATATGACGAAAATATTTATTTATTTTTATTTTTATATTTTTATATAATTGAAAAAGAGTAAAAATGAGGGAGAAAAAAATAATAGAAAATATCAAGTGTATAAATTTAAATGAATAGTGACGAAATGAATAATTTTATTGGGCCACCCTATTTTGTAGAAGTTGATGCAAAGGTAATTTTGGGTTATTTTTACAATTTCAATCCCTAAATAGCTTTTAGGAGCCGAATTTTTCGAGCGACAGCATGTGCATCAGCCTCCCCCTATAATTTTTCCTAAAATACATAATCATCAATTTTCTCATTTTAGGGGCTAGCTTTTTATGTGTGTAGTTTAACAGCTTCCCTATTATTCATCCAAATTTTAAATTTGAGTATTTCAAATATGTCAATATTTTTAAATTTTCAACGGCTATATTTTTTAAAAGACGAGATGCGATTTAATTAAGTTGTGAATGAATTTCAAATTTTCTAACAAGTTACAAATAAATTTTATTCTCTTATTTTTTATATCTAGATGAATTATTCTAGGGATATATATTTTATTGTGCATTATATTTACATTGAATATGGGCTTATGTTAGAGATAGTCCATTAGGTCATATATATTATAAAACACTCATCATAATCAATTGAAAGATTGTACTATTTTATAGTAGGATATTATCAAAAAATTGAACAGCCTCTTGAATATTACTACAAAAAATTATGAAATTCTTTTTTGATGATGGTAGTGATTTTATGGATTCGTCTCTCCGTGAAGATTATATCAAGTCCGTATTTCTTTTAAATATGAATAAAGTGTTCGACATTAAGCAAAGTTCTAATGCATCATCGCGTGTTCATCAATCGCGATAAAAAGTCATGTGGGCGCATCGCTTGTATCAAGATTATTCCGCCGGAATGATGCATTATACCTCAAAAATGTTTAGAAGAAGATTTATACGCGCTGTGAAGTATTTATTCGTATAAAAATGAAGCGGTCAGACATGATGATTATTTTGTGCAAAAACGCAATCGCGCTGGAAGGCTTGATTTATCTTCTATCCAAAAAATATCCGCCGTGACGTAATTTTTCTACATGTCACATGAGAGATTTAAATAACAGTATATGGGCATCAGATAAAGTATGCAATAAAAAGCATGAAAAGGTTTGTCAAGGCGATTGTGGAAAATTTCACAAGTCAATATTTGAGAAAGCCAAACAATGAAGATCTTACGAGGTTGCTCGCTAAAGAAAAAGCACGAGGAAACCAGCATGTCACGAAGCATCGATCACGCGACCGGTAATGGACTCAATGGTCTGGAAATTTCCATACGGCCGCAACGGTAAGCCACAACTATTATTTTAAAAAGTTGTCAGACTATAAGTGACATACTTGTATAAGTAATGTATTTTGGTTTACCTCAAGGTCTCACAATGACATTAACGATTGGAGCGAGATCCTCGGTAAGTCCCATGAGGATATTGCTGTAAAGGAGATGCTCCAAAGGTGCAATACTCAATTAACGGTCATGATTATAATATGGGATATTATTTAGCTGATGGTATATATATTCTACTCCCATAACATTTGTGAAATCAATCCCAACTTCAATAGGAAATAAGAAAAATATTTTGTTAGAGTTCATGAAAGCTCTTGCGGAACGACAGCGGACATTTGGAATTCTTCACCAAGATTTCTATTGTTCCGCCGCCCTCGCCTCGTTATTTTAATAAGGATGATCTTAAGGAAATAATGATGGCTTGTATAATAATGCACAATATGATTGTTGAAAATGAGCGAGATATGGACCAAGAAGCAACATAATTTTATGAGTATGAGCAAGAGAATGATAGTGTTCCAAAACCAACCATCTCAACTTCAAGAACCGATGAGGTACAAAATTTCATTATGCAACATGAAAAGATTAGAGATTCATCCATCAATAAACAACTTCAAGAGTACCTTATTGAGCACTCCTTGTGGTATATTATATAGTGTTAGTTGGGAAACCTATCTCAAATGCAATTTCGCTTTGTGTGAATTATGATAAGCTTGAAATATTATTATGTTCCTTCTTTTGTAGATTTAAATTTTTTAAATTGAGTAAATGGATCTATTTTATTTAGATATCTTTAGCTTTCTCAAGCATATTTGATCGAATCCTTTTGATTGTTTCAAATCCTTCCATTATATAGTCTGTTAGTTTGTATTTACGCATAAAGCTTATAGGACTTACAGAGTGGAGATTCCTTAGTATTTCATGGACACAAAGTTCTAGAGAAAGATGAGAGTAAATAATAAAAACAACCAATAAATAGATATGAACACTTTTAATGTGCATTAGGATCTCTAGATTATTACTTGTTCACACCAATGAGTTCTGCCACTGTAGGATCTCTTCAAAGAACAGATAAATAAAGAAATGACAACACTAAAGGAAGTCAATGATCATTCACCCACTAATCCTGTACTCACATAACAATTGGTTTTGTTAATGTGATCAAGAGAATGCAGATGAAAACGAGATTATAATTTAGCTAGCAGCTTTGAAAAATTAACTAACAGAGTAAAACGAAATTATAAATTATTACCATTGAAATGATCACCAAGCTCACATAGTAAACAGTAATATGGTTAACATAAAGAGACTAGTACTACAACTATTAACCAAATTCAACAAGATCATTCTAACACACGATTCACAACCACAAATATAGAACTAGTATAATTGAAAATAAAAGGAATGGCTCATGTCAGAGTATTCATTCTTCATTGGATTTTCATTTGGCAAAGTTTGAAGTATTCTTGTTGAATCAAATTCATTGAGCTAGTATCCTTCATCATGATCTCCATATCTTCCCTATTTTGCTTCAATTTGAGCTTTTCATTCTTGATACGATTCCCTTATTTGATCTCCCAACAATTGCGCTTTTTGTATTTCGAATTGTGCTTTTTGTATTTCAAAAAGCTTGGCACGTTGTTCAGTATTTGAATTATATTTTAACATTCTATCCTCGTAGTTTCTTCTCTCATCCTAAGGTGAATGTCTTCTCTTTGCACTGGCGTCTATGATTCAATGAACATGTTGGTGCTTTCCTTTTAGGAATAACAACATTGTCCGGCCTATTAATCCACTTTTGTTCAAACTTTGAAAGGTCCTTAAATAATGATCGACGAAAAAGACTGCTTGTACAGAAATATTTTCCGGGCAGCTTGAATCTGGAAAAAAGAATTATAGACATAGCATTACAAGCATTCAACAAAATAAATAATTCAAATTTAAGAGTTGCCAGTTATAATCCTAAACATACAACTCCAATGTTTGGTTTCAATCAGTATTGTTATTGGCAAATATGATTTTACATGTGAAAAACTTCAAAACTCAGCAGAAACAAAGTTCTCCTTTCTTGTTGACATAATACAGAAGTCTTACTTCTAAAATGAATATAAAGAGGAATTAACAACCTAGTCCGAACAAGATAGAAACAAACTAAGGGGAAAATGGATGCAATACTTGATAATCCTAAATTAGTAGTACAACATAGTCACATAATAAAAGTAAAAATAAATGCCCTTTAGGATAATAGCAATCTAGGTATTAGCTGGATGTCCCATTTGTATCTTTATATAACAGTTAGGTTCTAATTCTTACCTTGAACTTATCAGAAATACTAGACAATGATGCTTAAAAATTCACAAGTCAAGAACATATTAAAATTTATGGATACTTACATTGTTTCTTTAGATGCACCACTTCAATGCATTTTTCTCAATATGAGATAAACAACCACAAAACTTATTGACGACATGTTGGATGTTAGACCACCGATGGCTTAAGGAGATCGGTGAACGTTGAGGCCAATCTGGTTCTTTACCTTCAATGAAGTAGTTCTCCACCTTCTTCCAAAATTCACCAGATTTCATATTTGTACCCGTGATGGAATCCAAACTAATATTTAACCAAGCAGATAATAATAACTTATCTTCTTCTATGTTAAAGTTATTTCCACGCCTAATTCTATAACCTCCATTTTCATCAGGTGAAAATTGTGAAAATAGGGGAGATTTTTTTAGAGGCACATCAGTATAAGAGGACATATCATATTCTAGTTGCGAATCCATCCTGTTTATAATAAAAACTCAGAACAAGAGCTAATAAACTTAAATATATTCTTACAATCAAAGTCATAATTTTACAATCATAAGTGCATACTAACAAAGAGAAGCTACTAAAAAATTACTACTAAGATCCTGCTACTAAAATTTAAGTGAAATTTACACCTACCAGTCGATATGTTCCTTCAAAGCTAAAAATTTACTCATACATGCTCAAACAAGAGAACTTATCCAAAAAGAACTAAATTTTACTCAAAACGTACCACACTTCTACTTATACACCATGTATGCAAACACACCAACACAATACCTAACATAAGAGAAATCACACCAAAATTTATTGATTTCATTATGCAACATGATTATTTTGCAAGATTTAGCTTATAAGCACCTCATGAAAAGCTCCATGAAACACCTCCAAAGTTAGTCAACTATATCCTCATGAAACTCCAATAATATAAGCATTACAAAGAAAAAATCAAAGAACATACAAACTATAAATTAAAGATTATATAATACAATAATTAATAATACAAGAATCATATAAAAAACCACCAAACATAAATAATAATAAAAACAAATCAATAAAACATCAAACAAAAAAATTAAAAAAAATCCAGTACAATAATTAATAATATAAGAAAAAACCCTGAAACAGAATCATATAAAAAACCATCAAACTTAAATACTAATAAAAACAAATCAATAAAACATCAAACAAAAAAACCCAGAAACAAAACATATTAAAATCACCAAAAAGATTCAATTTTCAATATAAACTTACCAGAGAGAATTGAGACATCCAGCAACAGAGAAAGATGAGGAATGTGAAGGACGGAGGAGGGGAAATGAGAAATGTGAAGGAAAAATAAATTGGCGGCAAAGAGAGGCTGATTGTATGGAGGAAAAGGAGAGAATACGAGGGGGAATGAAGAATTAGAAATAGGGAGCGTACAAATTTCATGATTGGAGCCTCTGCAAAAAAATATGAGTGCACATTTAATTGAGAGGAGCTTAAAAAAGCATTATTTTTGATAATTTTTAAATTTTTTTTTTATTTTTAAAATAATTTTTTAGGGAAGTTGATAAATTATGTGTATTACCTTCCCTCCCTAAAAACTATTATAATATGGGATGAAAATTAAAAAATGGATAAAATATTTTTTTAACTCTTAAAATAACTTGAGTTCCTAAAAAATTTACACATATCCCAAATTTGTACTACTCCCTATAACATTTTTCTCTCATGCTTGACATTTTTTCACATTAATGAAAAATATTAAAATACACGATATTTATATTTTGGGTGAATAATAAGGAAGCTCTAAAATACATATATAAAAAGCCAATTCCTAAAATAAAAAAGCTGGATGATTTCTGGAAGATATTTTAAAAAAAATTGGTGAAAGCTGATACACATACTTACAATATTATTTTAGAGTTGACTAATAAGAATCTCTCTTGATTTGATCAAAGATTGCAATTTGACAAACATAAATTGTTGCCAATATATTCGAATACGGCGTGACACCAATGTCCGAACATAAATAAAAATCTTTTCTTTTAAATAAAGTCTAAATACATTCATCAAAGACTATATATATAACACCATTCATGTTTGTTTCGAACTTTTTCTCTTAAATTATAAATAGTATGACTATATGACTTAAGAAAGTGATGATTAATTTATCAAGCATTATTTGGTACTGATCAATTTGAAAAAAGACCGATTATCACTCAATGACTATAAATATGGAGTAATATTATCAACTCAATCAATTCGAAGAAGAGTCGACGAAGGACAAACATGTCATTGTTTATATTTTTGCTTTTATTTTGTTCTCCTCCAATCAAGAAAAACCCTTGACCTAGACAACCGTTGACGCTGTCCACACAACCTCTAGCTTCCAGGTTTGTTTATTACAATTATTTTCAATAATTAATCTCAAAATTTAATCAAATCTGAATAAATATACTTTCTTAGTTTTTACATGTTATGTTAACTGTAATTTGCTAGGAAATTACTTAATTTTGTTAAATTATTGGAATTTTAATTTATTCTACTAGTTCAGTTGAATTTATTGAAAATGATGTGTATTATTTGATCAATTATTCTTTATCTTATTTTAATTGTACCATTTCCAACATATTGCTCTTACTTATTAACAAAAAGATAGTGTGCATTGATTTTTGATGGTCAAATTAACAAATTTCATGTGCTTAATTGACACACAACTTTATTTATGATCAAAATTACAATATTAGTAGTAAAGTATGTTAAAAATACTATCGACCAAATATTAGGATGCGTGTACAAAAATATTTGAGTTCAAAATTAAAAAAGTCGAGCATTAAAATTTGGAAACTACATTATGTTTTTGATATGGAGGGAGTATCGGTGAAGGCATTAATGAATTATCAGTTTGTGTATTCAGTCAGAGTAATTGGTTACTAGCTTTGTGGAATGTATCGTCCTTGGACTCGTTCACTTTCAGCCAATAAGAACCAATGCAGTCGTCGTTTTCTGTCTACAATCAACTCCGTGCGAGATTCTTATAGCAGCCCACCTCCCATCGATAAAAGTTTAAAAAGTTATTCAACGAGTGCCTATTTAGGTGTCCACGAAGGTCAATCTTACACAGGTAATTCGATTGTTGTTTGTTCATTTGTGAGAGTGGACATGCTCGTTTAATTAATTGATGATATGTATATATTATCTTTTGCGAGGCAACTTAAGAGTTAAGACGACACTGCCTTTAGCAATTTTATATGTTTTGAGTGCTTCCATGTAATGCATATTTGTGCACTGATATTTTCCCTGTTGGATTGTACATTATTATCCCATGCAACAGCTTGGTGAAACTTTACTTTCCGGGTGCAGGGTCATTGTTGAATAACTTTGCGATACTTGGTGTTACGTTAGTTGGTTCAAGGAATGCTGTAAAATGGAACTGTACTGAAACTTATAAACCACAAAATGTGCAGATGTTCTGTACTTCTAGTCTTCATGGAACGAAAGATGAACTAGATAAATTTTGCGGTTCTGCCCGTCATAATTTTCAGGATGTGGCTGATGTAAATAATGAAGCTGTTCGGGTCCGCGTCTCCTCCAGCGATATTCACAGTGATAATGATGTGGACAAATCTTATGATCACGTGGACTCTATAGATGTAGATGAAACCGGTTTTGAGGCAGTCGGGCAGAAAATAACTAAGTCTAAGTCTGTCCCATCTATTGATTTCACTAAGATTAGGATTGACAAGCTTCCTACTGTAGTTCTGGTAGGACGGCCAAATGTTGGGAAATCTGCATTGTTTAATCGGTAAGTATTCCTTCTTTCTTATTACGGTATATTTTTTCTGTGAGAGTTCTACTTCATTTAGCCAAGACCTATTTTTTTGGGTGAGGTGGTGATTTTTATCTGTGGAATTCATTGATGCAATTGCAGCCTGATAAGGAGGAGGGAGGCACTTGTCTACAATACCCCTAATGACCATGTCACACGTGATGTACGAGAAGGGGTTGCCAAACTGGGTGATTTACGATTTCGTGTACTAGATTCAGCTGGTCTTGAGGCAGAGGCTTCTTCAGGATCTGTTCTTTCCAGAACTGCTGGAATGACTAAAAAAGTGCTTGAACAATCACGGGTTGCTGTCTTCTTGATAGATGCAAGGTTAGCGTTTAATTGCAATTCCACTACTTAGCAGTTTAAAAGAGAGATAAGAATAATGGCAAAATCTGAGGAGAGTTCTCAATGTTATATGTTTATAGTCCTGTATAAATAATTCACAAGTGCATTTTGTGAACTTTATATTGTTGTTTGTCTGTCATGGGAAGAACTAGTGGTTTTAACTAAACACATGAAACCATTTCCAAATAATTAAAAGATATGGAATTATGGATCATCCTGGTTATGTAAATGATTGATTTCAACAGATTCATGCCCTCCTATAAGGGAATGTCTATCTTGCACACATGTATATTTGGAACACAAGTTGGAAACATGTGCATGTTTCAGTTGGAGTCACTGTGATCTAGTTCCCTGACTTGTCTGGCTGTCACTCTGCTTGAGTTGTGATGAGTGGTGAACCACATTTCCTATATTAACCTATAATTACAAAATCTGGATGTATCATATATCTGTCAATTAAAATGTAACAAGGTGTTACCGCTATAGTTCATTACTGTACACTTCCAGCTCCAGGCCCGAGCCTGTGCCAGGAGCTAACGGCCCAGGGCCCTGGATTTATAGGGTCCTCATGTTTATATATATATTATGGCTCGAGTAACTGGCTTAAGACCATGGAGGGCTATGTGTACCTTTCTTGAGTTTTGCTGCAGAGATCTCGTGCTTAAGACCTGTTATATGCATTTGATTTCTTTCTGTTAAACATCTCCTCCCACATACCACCAATTGATGCATTTGCATAATGCCTTTTAAATTTCTTCACTTTGTACATGTATAGGGCCTTGTACATTTTAATGAAATTCATAGATCTATGCTCTCCCTCTTCATCATTTTGTATTTGATTCATTAAATAATTTTTATCATGGTTGCAAAAATGGTATAATTATTAACTTTTTTATATTAATTTAATTCCTTATATTGTCATTTAAAATGTGTATTGACAAATTGTGATGACTTCTTTATTCTTATGATTTTACGTTAAAGTTGAACCGTAAAAGTTAAAATAATGTGACATAAGCTGTGATGAAGGATATTATATGTTAACTGAATTTGTGACATTTTTGTGTTTCAAGGCTAAGCTTTGACCATGAATTACTTTTTGTTCTTTATTCTAGTAAATATAAGATTGATCTAATTTGATTTGTATAATATTTTCATAAATTAAAAGGTTATTCATGGTCAAATGTTTTTCTCGAAAACCGAATGTGTCAATTAACAATATTATGATTGATAGGGCCTATTTTCTAATTCCACGTGGGTCCTGAGTCCTGACATTGTTAGGACTATCCGTGTACATCTTCGAGTTGCAGAAGCAAACTTTAACAATAAATAACATGTACTGTGACTAGAGATGGACTGCAGCCTATGGATCAGGATGTTGGACGGTGGTTGAGGAAGCATGCTTCTGGAATAAAAACTGTAGTTGTCTTGAACAAAGCTGAATCACTTAATTTTACTGACACACTTCCTGTTGCTGCTCGTGAAGCCTACACATTGGGTTTTGGTGAACCCATAGCTTTATCTGCTGAAACTGGCTTGGGAATGACAGAACTTTATGATGCTCTCAGGCCATTACTCGAGGATTTTGTTTTACAATATGCCAATGGTAAGGAACTTACTGACCTGATCTGACCATTCTCAAACACCATTTGCCTGTTGAATATTGAAGGATGCTCGCCAGTAGATGGAAATTTGACTCGAACCTTAAATGTTCTTAATGGAAGCAAATATTATGTGTGTGTTACTACTTTCGAGAACATTGACCTTGTGTGCTTTCAGTTTACATTCTAGGAAACCTCTATTGTAAGTTGGCATGAAAATGAAATAGATATCAAATTGTCTGCCAACTGCTATAGGTAATGAGAAGGATATAATCCGTGTCTCACTGTTTATGGTAAGATATAATGGAAATCCTGCAAATTTAGACATTCAACTGTGAAGTTAATAAATCGAATGGTTGTCATTGATTTAATCCATGACTGAATCTTAAAAAAGATACTGTATATGTTGAACTCTTTCTGACTAACTAATATATCTTGAAGCTACTTAACTTGATCGTAAATTGTTGATATTGTTTCAATGTTCAATTCATATATTTCTTTTCTTAAAGTTGTTTGCATCCTATAAAATTGAGAATGCGCAGACATTGACTGTTTTTGTGTTTACAATTGATCTTGTTCATTACATGAGCTCTGTTCAATTAATTATGTTTACATTGTTTTTTGGTTCTTAAGGAAGAGTTTTTTCTCAATTTTTGACAAATTCTTTGTTATCTCCATAATCACATGTGCCTTTGGCGCACTTGCATCCTCTTTGAGAAAGTATTTGTTCTACACTTCTTGAGTTCTAAGCTCAATCTGTGTGAAACTAGTTGCTGCAGAGCGCTTAATATTTCACATTTGCAGATGATATTGATGAAGATACTACTCCCAGTGACACTGAGGAATCCAAGGTTCCACTGCAGTTGGCAATTGTTGGGCGGCCAAATGTTGGGAAGTCAACATTGTTGAATGCAATATTGCAAGAAGACCGTGTCCTGGTTGGACCAGAAGCTGGTTTGACTAGAGATTCAATCAGAGTGGAATTTGAATATGAAGGGAGAACTATATATTTGGTGAGTCTGTTTCTTCTTCAGATTAAGTACATATTACGACTTTACATTTCATGTTCTTAAATTAACTCAGTGGCAATGATGGTTCTTTCTAGTAGTTCTTCATATGATTCAGAAATTGAAACACGAGTTCTGTTAACAGTGAGAGCCTTGTGCTGCACTCTATATCATACCTCACCTATTCAAGTTACCAGAAAACTCAATCATTCCTACTCTCCTATTCTCTTGTCCTAGTTTTCTCACTTCTTTGGTCACCTTAATAGATAACATAAATGCATTTCTGTTAAAAAACTTGTCTCGTTCAGATTTTCTTCTGTTATTATGTGATGTGGCTTGGTTTATTATTTAATATAGCCGACCCCACTTAGTGGAATAAGGCTTGGTTTGATTTATTATGTGTTGTGGTATGCATGATGAATGCATTCATGATTTCTATGCCCTTTGACAATTTCTATGGCAAGCTAACTGGAGATTAGTTTTCCATCTGTGCTGCATAATTTCTGTATGCAATATATCATCTCTTCGACTACAAAATATCTAGTTTCTATCTAGGGTTGATATTACTTCTTAGAATGGAATCAATGGATGTTTAGGCCCTAGACTACCTGACTTCCCAACAACCCTCCAGCCTTCTCTTCCCCCTTCCCTGATGCCCAAAAAGGTAAAACAATGGTAGAGAAAGAAAAGAGTATAAGAAACCGACCTTAGGATGGACAGAGGAGATACTTAGGCAGCCTGGAAAACTTAAAAGAAACCCAACCTTTAGTTGCATCATTTTTCCCGGTGACCATGCCTAGTGGTTGTGCGTTCTACTCTATAGTAATAATAAATTTATAATACTGAAACATGAGATTATTTTGCTCAGGTCGACACTGCAGGCTGGTTAGATAGGACAAAAAAGGAGAGAGGGCCAGCAACCTTGAGCATTGTGCAATCTAGAAAACACCTTATGAGGGCACATGTAGTAGCTCTGGTTCTAGATGCAGAAGAGGTATGCCTGTTTCTCTAGTTGATATTTGATATTTAAAGCAGAGATGTTTGTCTGATTATTGTATTTTGATATTCAATATTTAAAGCAGAGATGTTTGTCTGATTATTGTATTTATTTATTAATCCTCCAATCTTGTATTTGCAATCATGGCATCAATGACAGTGCACTTTTATATTGTAAATTAAATAATGTACATTTACATTTTTCTTGCAGATACACGTACTTAGACTTAAGAGTTTCTGCAGATAAAATTTGTAAATTAAGAGTTGAAGGAAAGATCAACTTTAAAAAAAAGTTATGTTGATGATGATTCAATTTGGTGAAGTAAAATATTCCTAGTAGATCTATGCATAGCAGTAGAAGTCTTTGGAATATGTTCATGATATTATTGTTGTCTTTAATTTGTTGGGATATGATATTAAGGCTTTTAGCATAATTATGTAGTCATCAATCATCATCATGCTATCATGCCTTCTCTATAATTTTTGGTCCTCCATGAAAATTCATTTTCTTTAATTCAACTGGTCGATGGTTAGATAGCAAAAGCTAGGCGGACTATGAAGCATGCTGAAGTTGTTATTGCAAGGCGAGCAATTGAAGAGGGCAGAGGGTTGGTTGTGATCGTGAACAAGATTGACCTTTTAAGAGGGAATGAAAATTCAAAGATCTATCAGAACGTTCTTAAGGCGGTACCTGAAGAAATTCAGACAGTTATACCCCAGGTATGTCTATATCTGTAGATTTCACTACTCCGTCTCATGCCTTCCTATTAAAAGAAAAGATCTTTTGAATCATAACTTTCCAGTATATAAATTCATGGGGAGTACTATAGTTACATTTGATCAGTTGGCCTTGCATTGTCTAATTCATTATAATTGAAATCTTGAATAGCCCATTAGATGTTTTGTGCAGTCAGAATGGAAATATTGCATTTCCTTTTTCTTAGTACATTCATAAACCTTACAGCTTGATATCTGTATTACGGGATTACCCAATCGCTGTTTTGAAAATATTGCATTTTCTTTTTCTTAGTACATTTATAAACCTTACAGCTTGATATCTGTATTATGGGATTACCCAATCGTTGTTCTGGTGATCGACAGAGTTGAGATTTCTTTATTTTCAGGTGACAGGTATTCCTGTTGTCTTTGTTTCTGCACTTGAAGGAAAAGGACGAATTGCTGTTATGCGACAGATTGTTGAAACATATGAAAAATGGTGTATGAGATTGCCTACAGCACGCCTTAACCGTTGGTTGAGGAAGGTATGATCCCCTATGATGGTATTGCAGATTGTTTCTCCCTCCATCGGTCCATCCCAACCAAATTTGTCAAGTTCCATATATTAAAATACGTTAGAACATGACAATCTTTTTAAGATGGAGGTAATATATTTTCCTACTCTGATTAAACTCATGGGTGTACTTGATGCGCTCTGCAGGTTATGAGCAGACATTCATGGAAAGATCAGGCTGCTCAACCAAAAATAAAGTACTTCACTCAGGTGAAAGCAAGACCACCGACTTTTGTTGCATTTTTGAGTGGGAAGAACCAGTTATCCGAGACAGATATAAGGTTCCTGACAAGATCATTAAAAGAAGACTTTGATATTGGTGGAATCCCCATCCGTATCACACAGAGGTCTGTGTTGAGATATGCTGAAAGTAGAAAAGCCAATACCAACACCACAAATAGATGAAATGTCTGGACAAGAGAAACATCATTGCTCAAGAGAGCACCCTTTCAACTTAAGAGACGTTGGCCAAAATGTTAATGGCAAAAATGTTGGAAAGGAGGAAGTTCTCCTGAGATTCTCCAATCCCACAGATTCACTTTTTTTTTATAACAGAATCTTTAATTTTGACCTTAAATATATTTGTGTGTGTTGTATAATATTTGATAAAAAAAATATATCAATAGAAAGAGTTTGAAATGTATTTTCATTGATATAATTTCATCAAGTTTTATACAATACAAATAAAATATTTAAGGCCAAAGCTCAAGATAAGATAACAAAAAGCTCAAAAAGTCAACAATCTTCGCGGCCGAGGTAGTATTTTTTATGATGCAAAGTAGGATTCACCGATTCAAGTTAAAACTAAATACCGGTCCAATCCGATGGTTTTTCTTGATATTAAAACCAACCGGACCGGATCCGGTTTTTTGTATGTCGATCTCCAGCCCCCGGATCGGATCCGGCTCGCCCATAAACCCGGTTGGTAACCGGTCCTAAGTTTCCTCGGCTTTACTCCCTCCATCCCTTTTTGATAGACCCATTTGATTATGTACAAAGTTTTAGGTAAATTTGAATTTGTGTTCAGTATGTATCTGCATGGGGCGAATAAATTCACAGAATTCGAACGAATGCTGTATCAGAATCGTGACATGTGAAAGTAATTGTTTTAAATAATTTAATTACTTTGATTGGTATGTTACATGAATTAAATAATTTATCTTACATATTTCAAATATGATAATAAGAATAAATAAATATATATTAATGTAATATAAATTATTAATTGTAGAGTTTATTTATTATAAAATAATCTGATAAAATAATTTTAATATATTCATTTCAAGTATATATTTTAAAATAATTAGTAGTAATTTCAAAGTTATATAGTAATAATATATTAAGTTTCATGTAACGTTGCAATATATTCCGTATTAGTTTTGAAATACAATATACTTAGTTTTAAAGGAATATTGTAAAATTTTAATTTAAATATATTTTTCAAAAAAAAAAATGATATTAAGATATTCATTAGAATTATAGATTTTAATGTGATTTAGATATTATTACTTTAAAGTATATTAATATTTTAAATTTTGAACAATACTAATATAAGTTTCATTATAAAATATTAATATTCTATATTTTATTATAAAAAATATTTCCAATTATACTCATCACATTAAATATATTTTAAATACATTATATATATTGATTAATCGATTATATAGACTAATTAAAAAAAAAAACTATATATATCATATTGATATAGTTAATATAACACACATATATTTAATATTATATTACATATAAATATGTAACAATTTATTATTATATATTATATTTATAATGTTAATAACTTGTTTATATTTCATTATCTTCAGATATGTAACGTGTTAATACACCATATTGAGATAATGGCTTCTAACATCCCATACGTAACGCGATCGCTATGGAACGGAATCCTAAACGAAGGTTTCAATAACAAAACTAAATACTCCGAACGGTATTTCGCCATTTCCATTCCATTACATCTTATTCCCATTCCGAAAGATACCAAACAATAACCTTAAGTTAATTTTCCCTTCATTCCAACATATTGGTTTTAGTCAAAGTGAGAACTAATATAGAGATTTCTAAACGGAAAATGTCTCTATCATTTAGGGATATAAGGAGTATTAAATTTGTTTTTTTTATATATATAAAAAAGTAGCTAATATTATACTCCCTCTAATCCACTTTTTAATTGTCAAGCCAATTTTTGAAATTGAATCCTTGACCATCAATTATTAATTGTTCCTCTTTATTCTAAAAAAAAATATAAAATTTATATAATTGGATTATTCTTTTAAAATATTTTATAATATTAATTTTTTTAAATTTTTTAATAATATAATTAAATATTAATCAATATCAAAGCTTTACCTCGATATATTTAAAAAAATCAATTAAAATTGATTAGAGAGAGTATTATTATCAAGTATCAGAATATTGTATATAATTAGTTCAAAAAAATCAAAAAGCTCAAAAGATAAAGTTAAACTTTGGCCCAAAACATACACACAAAATCGTGCTCCAGTGGTTTAAATCGCCCAATAACAAGGCCCAAAATCGGTCCAAAACCGAAAACCGGACCGAATTTTTATGACATTCTCAAAAAACTAAAACCCACTCCAAATTTAAAAAACTGCAACGGTCCGATTAACCCCTATGCAAAAGTGAGTCCAGAACTCCAGAAGCTATTGGTCAAAGGGATTTCACTATCAAACTACAGCTCATATGAGGCTACGACAACAAGGGCGTAAAAACATCATGTCCATGTCGAAAATGTATGGGTGTATCGACAAAATGTAGACTGATAAATCTTTGTGTACTCATGTATTTAAAGACCATGATTTTGTTAGTGTTCTTCAGAATAATCATTCAAGAAATTGGAATTTCAACAATATGAAGTGAATTGTTTTTACAGTGATTTAATGTCATGTAGAAAGGACACCACATATGATGACTCCATTTATTTTTCTAATTAGAGAAGTAGTGCACTAAGACTATCCTGAGCCATGATTTCAATTGACACTTCTCTTCTGGCCACATCGCCTAACACCTTCAAATAACACCCACTTTTTACCAATGTACCACAACAGTACACAAATTACTTTTATCTCCCTTCCACATCACTCCAACATATACTCCCACCTCATATTTTTCAGCTTCTCTTTATTTATTTCATATATATAATTATTAAATTTATAATTACTACAACCAATTGACATGAAAAATTAATTACAAATTTGTCAAAAATATTTTTTTTTTTAATTTCGAAAACCAAAAATATTTTAATACAATAAATAATATTATAATTTTTTAAAATAACACTCAATATTATTCATCACTTGAACTCGAGTACATACATAATAAGCAAACATACGTAAAAATTTGATTTTTTTTTGTGTCCAAATGACACAAACCTGTAATTCTATTTATGTAGTCTAAAAATGAAAAAATAGTGATATAATTTTTTTTTGCTTAATTATCAGGCAAAAAATATTTTAAAATTGGAAGAGAAAAAAAGCGACAAACCGCGGCCGCCACGCTGGCTACCGTGAGGCTCATACCGGGTCAGCCGCAGCTCATGTACGCCACAACAGCCACCGGGCTCAATTTTTTTTGTTTTCTTAATTCGCGCTGGGCCCACTCTTTGTGGCGCCAAATCTTTTGGCCCCATCAAAAGCTTTAACCAATCTCAGCAAATTAAAAAAGAAGTAGCCTCACAACCAACTCACCATCACAAAGAATTTTTCAACAACCAACAAAAAGAAAGCTTTAAATCCACTACGCCCATCAACATCAAGAATAAACAAAAAAGCTTTATATTTTTCACTAAAATCAAATTTAGCAACAATCCATCTCCTATTATCATAAAGACACAATTTTTAACTCAAAACAACTTCAATTCAGATCCACCAAAAAACCCACCAAATTAAAATTGTCTAACAATTCTAAGAAAATATAAAAAAATAAAAACCATATGATAAAAACGGAAGGGTGGCGATGGCGACGCGACTGAGGCGGGCGGAGCTTGAGGTGGAGTGTCGCTATCGACGGCCATCATCGTCGCAAGAAAAACGCATCAGCGAGCGGTTTGTGCTGATCACGGTAAAAGGTGGGTGTTTGGGGTCAATTCTTGGTGGCATGGTGACGGCGAGGCAGTGGTTTGGTGGTGCACGGAAAGGCTGTGTTCGGGGTCAAGCGAGGAAATGAGGCGGGGCGGTAAGCATAGCCGTAAGTGTGTTCTTTTTGATTTAGTGCTTAGTGGATGTTAGTTTGATGAAGGAAATGGTGCTGGTATTGCTGGCTTTGGGCATGGCCGGAAAGGGATAAAAGCATTATAAATACTTCTTTGTTAAAAATGTTTAAAAAACGCTTTTAAAATAAAGTAGTCAACTCCCAAAATACGCTCTAAGCATTCAAATTTAACCGAATTTGTAATGAAGATATCTAAAACAATCATTATCAAAAATAGAAATGATCAAGTTTAAAAAAATTAATAAAGATTAGTGATTTTTGATGTCATTTTGGCCCCATAATATTTTTATTGTATTGAATACATACCAAAAATAAAAATCCGATGTTCCTATATACAGTAAGGTATGTATTGTTAATTACTGCATAGAAAGGGTCCATATATACATTACTTTTGCTTAATATGGTTCCCTAAAGCTACAATTCATAAGCAACTTCAATTTATAACGACGAAATCTTACCAATAAGAACCATCCAAACTTGAATCTTTTACACTTGGATGTATTTATTCTCACTACCTAGAATCTAATTGGTTCTTAAGAGAGCGCAACACCTATGATGGACCATTAATAATTAATTAAAGAAAGATTGGGTAATTCTCTTGTAGTCTTTAATTCATCATGTACGGTTTCGGGATTGTATATTATATTTATATGTATCATTCTCTCCATGTTTAATATCATGACACTATCTATCATATTTATATATAAATTGTTTGAATTATAAATATATATAACAATTATCATCTTAAACTGATCTTAAGTAATTACAACAACAAGTGCCATAACTAGAGTATAATCAACAATCCTAAATCACCATCCACAGTCTTCTATCTTAGCTTCTTTCGGTAATGGACCTTTAGTGGACCACAATAATATGTATAAGAAATTGCTAAGCACAACGAATTAAGTCCACAAACCAAAATCCAAATAGAATCTAGCTAATTTTAGGAGTAGAAAGACAGATCAAGAAGTTGATTCTAGAAATGCTCAGATTAAGAGATGAGTCATGACAGTCAAAGTTGTTGATAATTACTCTTCTTTATAGGTGGTCCAACGAGGAGTAATTGTATTGTGTTACACGTAAATTTTGTTTAGATTAAAGAAATACTTCAATGAGTTAAATAATAATGTCTTGCTTAGGGAAGCGGATGGAAGCTAATTTCTTTATCTTTGATGGTGGATTGAGAACCCAAAATGGATGTTCTTCTATAAAGAAATGAATTTTATTATAGTATAAAAATATACTCCAGTAGTATATAGTTGATGGATTTGGTGGTTGAGTGTGAACCCATCTTGCAAATAAAGAAAGAGCTGGAACAAATTTGTTACATGTTCTGGAAATGACGATTTATTGGTGAGCCCTGGTACTCTAAATAATGTAGATTTTTTTTATAAAAATCATAATTTGCAGTAGGTCTGAAATTATGGAACGAGGATCTAAGGGGATGGCTATATTTCCACGGTAAAAATTCACGGTGGAGAATGTGCCCAACTTATCTCTTTGCGAGCGCAATTGTACGCCTTCTCAAATGCCTCATTAAGATATTAATTTACGCATTGAAACACCGATATATATTTCAAGTTCTTATTAGAGGTTTCCAAGGGTATTAAATACACAATCAAAGTACTTCTCAGTTACGCTACATAGACTCAGCTAAAATCTTATATATTGAGTAGTTATGAATCTCTTAATTATTTATTATGTTAACTTTTTTTGTTTTATAAGGATTTATTAGTTAAATTATTTTCCTAAATAATAAATATATTTCATTTGTGTAATTAATTTTTAAAATTATTACAATATGCAATTATAAATCTAAAGATGTTAAGCTCAAGTAAAGTATAACACCGACACACGCCAGATAATCGTTAAATAACCCAACGTGAAAGTAAACGCCCTAAAGGTAGATCTGAAGCAAGCGCTGCCCACACTTAGAAGTATTTTTTATATTTTCAAAT
The DNA here is from genome assembly GCA_019722365.1 of Lithospermum erythrorhizon. Lineage (NCBI taxonomy): Eukaryota > Viridiplantae > Streptophyta > Magnoliopsida > Boraginales > Boraginaceae > Lithospermum > Lithospermum erythrorhizon. The sequence goes on along the minus strand of JADFUC010001482.1, from coordinate 40,426 downwards.
CATAATATTAATATTAATGAATTATAATATCTATATTAGTTATTTATTGTTTATCATTGAAATTAGTAATGTTAAAGTAAATGTTTATATTTTTTCCAAATTACAATATTTTATAATGTAAGAAAAGAATGTTCATCATGCTTAGGAATCTTATATACTGAAAGTTAGTTTTTAAGGAATTTAAGTATTTATGTTAATTTCTTACGTTAATTTAGTTTTTGTTTTATATGCATTTATTAGTTAAATTATTTTAATAATTAATTTTATTTCGTTTGAGTTATTAATTTGTGAAATTATTTATTTAGGTAATTCTTATTACAATATGCAATTATAAACTAAAGATGTGAATTACTATTAATTAAAAATAATTAATAATCAAAATAATAAATATTATTAATACTCCTTGGAATAATTAATAATAAATTTGGATTATTACGTTTCTATTTAATTTGATTATTATTTATTTAATAATTAATAATTATTCATTAAATAATAATCAAAATAAAAAAGGCAATTCTAAATTAATTATTAATACCCTTGTATAATTATTAATTGTTAATTATGTTGAATAATTATTTATTATGTTAATTATTAATTATTAATTGTTAATAGCAATGAGCTGCATTTCAAGATGAGCCGGTAATCCTACTTAGTGTACATTATGGGTGCATATTTTACATTTACTAACTATTAACATTTTTACTGTAATATAATTTTAGTGTATAATATGTGTGCTCGTTGTTATGTTATGTGTATATTGTGTATGCTGTTAGGAAAAAAGGAAAGTATCCCCTGCGGAAATACTTCGAAAAATAGGCTCTGCCAGTCACTACCCGACCGACTAGATTCAAATCTGGTTGGCCCAGTTCTTATTGTATATTTGACGAGAACTAGTCAATATATAGGTAGATTAAGATCCAATAATTAAAATTACATGTGCAACAAAGAACATTATAATATGTTAACCATTAATTAGGTATCTACTATCACATAAGTATGAACACCTTAAATCGGAGCATTAATATATCACCATCATTAGAAATGAAGGTACGGAGTATTTTATTTCCTCCCACGAAATCATGTTTAAAGAATCTATTGTGGATGGAATATATAAAAAGGAGCCGGTGATAGACAATCATCAAGTAATAACCAATGAAATCTTCGCTCATGGTTGTCTTTCAGTCTTAATTTTTTATTTCAAAATCTTTGTCATTACAGCGTATAAATTAACATTTTCACATTTTGATATCTTTTAAGCTATGTATTAAAGAAGAATTTTAATGACACTAAAGGGGTACAAAATAAAATCCACTATGGGAAAGTACTTGATGTCTGGTTTTATGATCAGAGAGAGGATAGGTGTCCAATGCAGTCCTAAAAGCGTTCTTTGGATTTTATGAGATGTTTGGCTTGCGCTTGCTGATTTGAACTTGATGGGAGCTTAATTGTTTCCATTTCAGCCTTGATTGAAGCCCGGCTTGAGTTGGTTTGGGTGGATATGTGCTCTATTCTGACGCATATGCATCATAGTCTTGATGTCTGCGACTTGAGTACGGACTTGGGATGCTTAGTCCGAGCTTGAGGCCATACTTGGCTGATATTCCGTGTTGGTATGTGGACTTGGTTTTAGAACTGTTTTTGAACTACACGAGAGTGCAGAGTGTAGGACTTAAAGGCAGATGCTTTGATGGTGGACACCAACGGTGGGACTTTAAGGGATATGACCGGTGAGGCGTAGCTGGATAGGATTCTTGCCTGCGGTGGGGACTTGCGAGATTAGGCACAGATGTGATTTGATTTGAGTTTTGAAGTAAGCGTTGCTTTTGCTTTCTAAATACACTTGTGACGCCGCGACTTGTTATTGTGGTGACGGTCGGTATGAAGGTGGGCATTCAACGCATTTGATAATGCACCACGTCGACGGGGGCTTTAACGGCTTTGTTTTAAAATTTATAGAGGCCCGAGCGATTGATGTATTCTTATATCTTGATGATCAAACTGAGATGTCGCGTGTTCTTCAAGATTTTTGAATAATACGGGGCTATTTTTAAGCAATCTTGAATTTTTGAAGCGTTAACAGAAATCCCCGAGGGTGATTCTCATAGATTTTGCTTCAAACGAAGAATTAATGCGTTTATGCGATATCTTAATTTCGGGGAGGCTGTTGCCACCACGTGGTGTTTTGTTGGCGGTTTAAAAGATTTAAGCAGAACAAAGATCGTTCTCTGCATTTTTCTGGTGTTTTCGAGGTATTTTACGATGATTTTCGGATGGATTTTCTAACAAGGGAGGGGTTTATTTGGGCCTCCGGGCCTTGAATGCTACTTGATTGGTTTGTTTTGGTGGATCGCGATCTTAAGATCACGAGGCAAATGATTTTAGGAATTATTTTGCCTCCAGAGTGACTTAATAAAATCTGTGGCCCTTATTAATAGGAAGGTTACGGATCATTAGATACATTTTCGTATTGTGAAATACTCTGATCTTCGTTTTAAATATAAATTCTTTCAGTCTTCGTTTGACCAGTGTAGGCACAGGGCTGTTCCGAGCCACATGGCCGATTTAATGTGATAAAATTAGGATTTTTAGCTTGAACCTAAATTTAATAAACATTTAATTCGGGCTATTTTCTCGAAAACCCTTGTTCGGCCATTTTCTAAAAACCCTTGTTTGGTGAGGGTTTTTACACATTAAATTTGAGTTCGATCGAGCGCACAACCACATGACATTTCTTTTGGTAAACAGTTTAATTAATTTGATTAATTCGTCTTAATTAATTTTAATTTAATTTCTTAATAAATTTTCACTATCTCTGAGACTTCTTTTTATTAAATTATCGTAGTAATTATATAGTTTTGATTAATTCTTGTTTATATTTTTAATAACTTTGACTTCTTTTTTATTTTTTTTTAATCTATATGCGAATAAGCCCAAAAACGGCCCAAAGAAAATGGATGAAGTAATAACCAACCGCCTAGAAGGAGGTGACCGGCCTGATTCTTTACAGAATCTCGTAAATTATATTTGCAAATATAATTCTATTATCATATCATTATTGTTGATATTAAGCTCAGAGCCTACCTTGGTCCCACTCAATTTTTTAAAAGTTATATTTTAATTTTTAAAATTTAAGAAAATATTATACTTTTTATTATTTGGTCCATCCTAATTTGTTATTAATTTTAATATAACCTTTTCAAATTTCATAAAATATAATATTTGTATTCATAATATGAAAATATAGAACACTGGTAATATATATTTCTATATGGAGGTAATTAATCAAAGAGAAATTTATTTATAATTCGTGAATGCATAATTAGAAATGTTACTTGGAGGATGTTGTTATCGGCACTTTTAATTCATTCTTGAATGCTATAGGCAAGCTTCTTTTGATTAATATTATGCATTAACTATAAAAAAAATAAACGTTACTTGGACATATTCAACTCGTAGCTTGTATATATTATTTATTTTAATAGATATATAACACATATGGTATGATAGTATTATTATAAACTTCTTATTTTTTTATTTGAAAAAGAAATCAAGAATTACCACGAGTTTGTACTTGACAATGTTGCCACAGTCTTATGAACCCGTTGCGATGCATGTAGAAAATCGTTGCATAAATTGGGAGGTTTAATATTGAAAATATTATACTATGCTAAATAATAAAATTGAACAACAACTATCAACAATCACATACCCAATAATTGCAAGCTGCTTATATTTAATTTTTACATGTATTTATCATCCATATTAAGAAGAAAATGCACATATTATATAATATTCTTGTTATGAACTTGTTATTGTTAATAGTAAAGAAAAAAGAAATAATTAGCTAGGATATGCAATAAATATACAATACATTATTTGCAGCAAATGATCTTGTAGGCTTTGTTGCTAATGTGCCCACGTTTTTAGCGACTAAGAATAAAAATTATATAAAAAAAATTAAGACAATTAATTCATTCTTGAAATCGTTTGCAAACAGGTTGAAATATTTGCGGCCGAACATGATGGAATAAATTATATATTCCTCGCAAAACACAGTGTGTCTGATTACTCAGTAGAGATGGAATCCGCGAGAACTTGTTTACTTAAATTAATTGTAGTTGTTGGGAAAACTATGTTATTTGGGTTGATTGACTAAAATAAATAAACTTAAACTAGCAATGGGTCAAAAGGGATAAACTTAGCAGACAAGGATTACGAGGGGTATCGACTTCACCCCTAACGATGTTAGTATTCTCTACCCGAATAATAGATTTATCAACACTAAGGTCCATTCTGGATAGTTAGCCGGGTTCACCGAATGTTCTCGGTTCAATTAATCTCTATTAATAAATTTAAAGCACTTGAAGCCTTGATCTATCAGAGCCGTCGATGTATTTGCACACTTCCTATAACAACACTAATTAGCCCAATCAGTGATCTATTATGCGCCGCTTTCGATTAGGGTTCACGTATCTTTGGGGATTCTCATGCAAAAGAATTGAAAACGATGAATCAAATTAAGTTCAATGATTAATACTAGTGCAATTATAATAACTCCAAAATCCGAATAGAAAAATACACTGTCAAGGCTATATCAAAATCCCCAGTAATAATAAAATTAGCTACTACTCATACTGAAATAATTCATAAATAATATTGGCATAAATTAACACTAGAGTATGAATAAAAGGTAGAAATACTATCAATTGTCTTCAGCAAGCGTCAAAAATAAAAAATAATAAATTGCTTTTTAGATTTCCGTATAATTCTGCCGCCAAAGAAAAAAGTGAATGAATGAATCTCTGCCGTCTCGCGCGTGATTATATATAAGTAGGTTATTCCAGGTCTTTTATTTTTCTGACAGACTTTATGCTCATCGGACTACTGCTCCTTTCGGTGGACTTCTTGTCCTCTTCCGGAAAATTACATGACCCGCCCAACTTATCTTTTAGCATTTTCTGTCTAAGTGTATATATTTCCCAAATAATAATAAAAACACCGGAATCACATAATATATAATATTTGTCAATTAAGCAATGACCAAACAAACCAAATTCACTAGGTAATAAAGTACCCAAAATCATTCTAAAACTATGACAAATATTCACTAATCAAACTCCCACATGACTCTTTACTTGTCCTCGAGTAAAAACATTGACACATTTTGTTGCAAGTATATCCCCCAAAGTCAAGTTGATATATTAGGGAACAAGTTCAGCGAGACTCGGATGGGCTTTAAATTAAGCACAAATCTTGTCAAACTTGACTAACACGCAATCTTCCTAATCCGTATTGATTCAAACAATTCCTAGCGATGGATATCTCTCAATTCTTCGCACGGCTCGACAATTGCATGTTGCAGGCTGGTGTTTACCCTCGATCTCGGTCTGAAGTACATTCTATAGGTTTGGTTATCCTTTGACAGATTGATCCATCGTGCATCTGACCTGGTCGGAGAACAGGTTGTAGCGGAGACTTCAGGTGTTAAGGTAGGAAATATTTGGCTCTGGGACTAAACATGATGATTATGAAATCTAAATAAATTCAGAGTGAAAGACATAATTTTAATCCCCTTTACCTGACAATAGAGCCTCGCCTGATTTGGCTTACTTGACTACCGTACCCGACATACAACACTTTTTTCAAACTCTCACCCAGACCACAGGCGGAAACAGCACAATAAAACAAGCATTTTGTTTCTTTTTTCAATCTTTTTTTAAGTTCTTTTTTGCTTTTCTTTTTTTTCTTTTCTACGTTAAGGTCTGTGACATTTTCTCGTTGATATAAGCTCCCACAGCATGCTCTTTATAACAAAAAGAACACTTATTAGCGGTGAATCTAAAGGAATATCGCAATCCTCGAGGAGTTTCAAAGTTGGATAATTCTTAAAATCAAAGGCTTTAGGCTCAAACAGTGTGGTTTTAAACAACAAAGAGGTCAACCTCACTCAGCCAAGGCACAAGGGTTAACACGGAGGGTTGACTTTATAGGAAGAAGTGGGGTATTTCCTAAGTATATAAATTCATATGCATGCGCACATTCAAAATAGGGTTCAAAACAAGTTCGAAGAATTGTATCAGAGCGAGCATCACGCATCAAGAAAATTTAAATAGCGAAGGCACAAAAACTTCACTTTGATTAATACATAGGTAAATCCCGCTTCTCACGTAAACTGAAATCCTCACAACATTTAGTCGATCATGCGAAGCAAGGCGATTCCCGAAATATACTCAATCAAAATCATAACCTTATCAGGTCTACTAATGTGTCCACCGCATGCGTAAATACAGCCATTGACGAAAGGATCCCTGACAAACAAATCACGAGAGACAAGTTTTACACTCTCAATTAAAACACAAACTCGGAGAAGACACAAATCAAGTCCATCCCCAACCCAAATGTGACATTGTCCCCAATGTGACACAAAGCACCTGAAAAATTCAGCTTGACACGATAATAATGAAGCAAACCTTGTTAACAAACTTCAGCTGAAAATATGGCACAATAGCTTTTGAAAGCAAAAGTCAATGGTGGCTGGAATATTACTATATAAAGTCAAGCCGGCTGAATATTAATTATTCATTGATCTTCCGGCGGCGGCGGCACTCGGCGGGGAAAAGCGGGGAGGCGGATCCGGGGAGGTGGAACTTCTAGTGAAAAGGGGGAAGAAGAAAAGAAAAAAGGAGGAGAAAAGGAAGGATCGCGTTTTGCAGTTTTGTTTTCAAATTATTTTTCTAAATTACGAAAAGGCCCCAAGTAGCTCGGGGCTAGAATTTGGGCATAACTTCCCGAAGTGGGCCCCAAAATCGACCTCGGGGGCTAAATTTGAGGCGATTCTAGGTAATAAAAGCGATAATGAAATAAAATTACACTAATGCCTACGATGGGTTTACTCCCGCTGGCGGCGTCGTATTGCCCATTTGAGCAAGGCGTGGTTACCTCCATCGAAATTACGAGAGGACGCGACCTGCGAGCACTTTGACCGTACGTTCCTCTTTCGTTATAGAGAGTTCATCGAACGTTAGCTTGGCATTTAAAACTTCTTTTGAACTAACATTCGAGCAGCGAACTCATGAGTGTTGCTTTCGTTAAAGGGCAGGGAGTAGTAAACTTGTTTCTCTTCGGCGTCGATATCATTAACGACAACTTCCCTTACGCTCAAATTTAGAACATGTTTTGTCGGAGTTAGTAATACAACAACTAACGGAGTAGGTATGACTTGATGCATTTTATCTAGACAACGGCTTCAAGTAATACGTACTCAACTCATCAACTAAAAACAATCATTAACTGGTATATAAAAAAATGTTAAACACCAAATATTAATTGTTTGATCTAGCATGCTTTCGATCTTCCCATTCGTCGTCAATAATAGTAGTTGATGCCGGAAAAGGTCTCACTGATAAAATTGGAGTTTCATACTTACTAACTTGCCCGTTTTTTATGTCTCAAAAGAACAAAATCAACCTTGAGGGGACAATGAGTTTATCAATTTGAGGCCACGGGCGTTCTCTAATATACCTTTGGGATACTTAAGTGAATTATCAAATTGCTTTGTAAAGTCATCTTTGGTTGGTTTTTAAGCTACTCCCCCAATCCTAATTTTTGATACAGTGGGCATAAGATTGATACTGGCACCTAAATCTAGCATAGCTTTACCTTTTAAGTCCCCTAAATTCATATCTATAATGAAACTAGGTCCTTGCTTTGGAAGTCAACTCTGTCACAATTCTTGCATTAATGTCTACGACACCACAATTCTTTCATTGAAATGCCTCTTGCAGTGGTTTGCTTTAATGAGCATTGGCATAAGAAGGATATTTTTAGAACGTTTAAAGAGGTAAATTAACATGGGACTTTGGGCAACATATCACTTAGAGTTCGAGAGAAAGACTTATCTATTTCTGGAGGGCGCTTTTGGGGAATGGTACGATTGGAACATAGCAAGCCGCGCCTGATCTTCTCCTCATTAATCAACATTTCATCTTGTTCTCTTGTCTCTTCTCTCTTTCTCGCTTGTCTCTATGAGCTCCGGTATCTAGGGTTTTCCACTCCTCATAGTCATGATGGCATTTCTTTGCTCGGGTTGACTTGAAGAGTTCCACTGGGCTCTGACCTCCTCGGTTTATTTAGCCATAAATGACGCAGTGGGTTTGCTGTTCGGGTTGGCTTGGAAATCTTCCCGGTTCAGAAGCAAATGAGCCTCTGCAATTCCGACCCATCTGAATCTCCCTAGCTTTGCGATTGATGCCCAGTGTTCGATTATGTGCTTCACGATTCTTAAGCATTTGTAAGAGTTAAGTCAGTGACCTCATGACCCCGCGGGTGCATTATTGGCATGAATATTCACTTACTTAGGATGATACTGTTATTCTTTAAATTGGATGATTCCTCCATCAGTTGTAGGTGTTTGAATAAGTCGTTCCTCATTCTTGAATTGTACCCACGTTGGCATTTGCTTGTTCGACATCTTAGAATAACAACACCGTAGGAAGGCTTCACTTAGATGATCCGTGTAAACTCATAGATAAACTTGCTCAATTTGCCTTTGCTGGATGCCAGCTGTACATACATTGATATTTGGAATTAAATTTATTCCATGTACTCTGATATACTCCTAACACCATACACCAAGGAATTATTAGCTAATGATTCAAAAATCTCATGAATCTCTGCCACTATCTTTCCACCAAGTGCACCTCCGGCTGCATTGTCAACCATCGTTTGATGTGTCGGAGTTAGAGCATCATAAAAATATGAGTGTTGTAGTCCATGTGGTAGCATATGATGAGGGCACTGAATCAACAATGATAATAAACGATCCATTAGGTGGAAGGCACCATCATCATCTTGATGGAATTGAGGAAATCTTGCTTCCTCGATGTTGCACTATTTACTTATGTATAGAACTTTGCCACAAACTTCTCGTACATGCCACTCCATGTATGAATGGGCGAGGAGGTATAGACAAAAAAACCACTATGTAAGAACATCTTTCAAAGTATAACCGATATGCCCGGTTTAAGGGGATTTCATGTGTTACTCCATTTATTGGGAGGGCTACCTACCCATTTATCCCAGGCTCATTTCAAAGTGTGATTGGATAAATCCCATGAAAGTTGGCAGGATAGGTAAGAAAACTCCTCAACTCAAATTTTTTTAGTTGCATCGTCAGGAACAATACAGAAGGATGATCCGCGCTCTGGCGATGACGAGTCTTTCATTTGTCTTCCTGCTGCGGTTGAATCGCCATTATTGTAGAATTAGAACTTTGACTCTATTCCTTCAAGTTTGTGATATCGTCGTTCAAAGTGTCATCGAGGACCCGATGAGCGTCGACCAAGCGTCTGTAATATCACAACTCGAAACAAAAGATCAAATAACCAAAAAAATAAATATAAAATAACTTAAGAGCTAAAACAACTACTAAAAGGAATTTAAATAATTATATAGTTCCTGGCTTGTGACGCCAAAAATTGATGGAACAAATTATATTCCTCATGGCATAGTGCGTGTAGTAGTCTGATGCTGAATGAGTCAGAATCACTTGAGGAACTTGTTTCACTTAAATTAATTGTAGTTGTTGAAATATGATTTGGGTTGATTGACTAAAATAAATAAACTTAAACTATGGCTGATTAAAAGGGATAAAACTTATGAATAAAAAAGGATTGGGGTATCAGGCCTTTATGATATTCTCTGCCGAATAATGAATTTACTTCGACAGAATTAGAATTTACCGTTAGTTCGGTATACCATTAGACCATGAGTTTGCGAATGTTCTCGGTTAATTAATCTCTATGTCACTAGTGAAAATTAATTAGGTGAGAAACTTCAGAAAGCATAAAGAAAATCTATCAAAACCAATCAGCGTGTTCGCTTCCATTATAACAACGGCACAATTAACTAATGATTTATTATGCATGTGATTAGAGTTTATAAATACTTTCGAGGGATTCTCATATAAAAATTGGCGGTTTTAAAACAAATAGAATCAAATTATATTGATGATTATCTTAGTCCCAATTATAACAACTCAAAATCAGGATAAGAAAAATCAGCTGTCAATTTCACGTCAAAACCCCTGATGATAATAAATTTAGCTATACTTCATCTTGAAATAATTAAGCAAATAATATTCTTTGAAAGCATAAATTAACTAGAGTATGAATAAGAGTAGAAATCTTATCGATTGTCTTGACGAAGCAGATAAAATCAAAGAGTAATAAGCTGCTGCAGGTTTCCATGTCAATTGCTGCGCGCAAAGAAAAATGAATGAATGAATCTCTGCTAGCGTGATTATATATAAATTGGAGTCATTTCTGATATTTTATTCTACGACGTCTTTTTGTATGAAAATCGACTTCTTTTCTTTTCATTTTTTAGGACTTCTTGTCCACTCTTCCGAGGAAGAAATTACATGACTCGGCATAAGGTTAATAGCTTGGTTTTCATCTACAAATTCAGCATATGTTCCCAAATAAACTAATAAAACACAGTCACATAATATATAATATTTGTCAATTAAACAATAAAACAACAATTATGGCAAGGTAATAAAATTACCCAAATTATCCTAAAACTATGACAAATATTAAGCTAATCAGAACACATATGTGAACTGGTTTTGAATGAACTTTTTAAACGGGTTTTGCAAAATGTGTAGAACATAAATAATAACCATCATTTTTTGCAACGATTTGTTTTTACCCGTAATCATTGCTCCTTTTTCTAATAATATAATGATCATATTGGCAAGAAAATTATGAAAAATGAAATCCCAAATTCTTTAACTTATTCAGCATAATAGCATAAACTATTCGATTGTATGGGCTATAACATGGAGTTGACAGCTTTTGAATGATAAGAGAGACGAGTAAGCATCTTTTCAATTTAGCAATACAAAGAATAAATAAAATATTTAGTCCAAGGCGAGTTGCAATAACATTACTGGACGTAACAATGAATATAATATACATAAATATCCCCCTTCAGTTAGTTAAAATACATGCGATTTGTCTTCTCGAAGTACTATGATGATACGGTCCGATTTAGGTGTTGGGTCGAGTTAAATCTTAGTCGAGCTTTGATCGCCTTGGTCCCAAATGAGGTTTCACCAAAACAAAGACCGGTTGCCGAGGCGGAAGCTTTGTGATCAAATTCGAGGAAAAGATCGAAGAGTTTAGTTTAGAAAGGTATCAAAGTGAATTTGCAGTTCGCTCTGAGAGTTTACCTTTTTATAGTTTATTGTGTATGGTTATTTTTTGGTCGAGGCCTTGATGGCCTCTTTGTGCGATTAATGATTTCTTTTGCTTTCATTTAAGAGATTCAGTGTTGGAGCTTAATTACCATGAATTTTTGCCTAATCGAAGGCGTTGGGTTCTGGTTCTTCCTCTTATAGGGTGGACTTTGGCATTGTTCCCTTTGCGTGGTTCGAGGTCCATTCGGGTCTTATTACCGTTTTAGAGTCCGTCTTTGATGAATACGATCTCGTTGGACAAATCTTGGATCGACCCAATTATGGGATTATCATACCGAGACCCGCCCATTTTATATGAAACATGATATGGGGAGAGTGCCATCGATCCGTGCACCAAGCGAGCCTTACCATTTTTCCAGCCGTATTGTCGGGCGTTTGCCTAAAGCCGCGGTTCTTAGTTTATGTCTTGGCCGTCATTGAATCACGACTTTTTAGGTACATCTGCCATGTTCATTACTATCCCTTTTGAATTCGAAAAAGGTTCACGATGCTCTATAAATTGAGGAAGATCTGCATGAGCCTATAACGCTTTTTACCCTTTTGCAATTTTCTCCCTTTTTATGCGCTTCAAAGGATTCTCCCGATTACTCGGAAAGAAGCTTCCTTCTTCACTGCATAGCCCGTACAAAGCGCACTATCAGGATGCTCCACTTTCCCAAGAGGGCCAAATCTTAAAGAGGTGGTTGGCACCGCTTCTCTTCCCTCATAACTCTTCGTCCTCGATTAGGCCTGTGGTGGAGTGCACTATCACAGAACACAGAAAGCCGTACGCATAATACTCTCACTCCTCTTGGACCGGGGGATAATCACGGAGGATGGCACTGGTGCTTCCTCGAACCTACTCGAGGCCTGCCGATTCAGCCTCCAGGTAATGCGCAGACAACCCGTTTCTTAGCTTTCTTTTAGCTTTTACCGCTTCCCGAGGATTCGACTTCTCTTTTTTGTTGTTTCAACTTCCGGTAGGCTCCTCTGTGCCCCATGAGGATGGCCATACCGTCTGTCTCGGCCAGACCAGGACCCGGGACATATAGCCGAAGGCGCGCCGAGGTGAGGCGTTGGATCAGAACTCACGGGATCTCAGTCAGCAATTATCACAGGACATAGCCTGCTTTGGATAAAACTGAAGATGGCCAGGCGAGAGAGAGATGTTAACGGACCCGAGGCTGCTCCCCGGCTGCTTTCGCCCCGCGAGGAAGGCCGGCGTGCCCTGCGCCGAGGCGCCCTCGAGGTGTATGATGAGCCTCAGATCCTATCATACTTTGTCATGAACTTTCGGGACCCAGAGCTCGGCTTCGGTACAGTTGATGAGTATTGGCTGGGTAAAGCTGCATGCCGTCCCTCCTGGGCCGTCCTCCGCCCGCAGGTTGGGAGTTTTATCGTTTTTATTTTTCATTGTAATCATGTACTCTCCCCCCTCTTCGGGTGATTTATTAATATATTTTCCACTTTTTGCCTCCTCGTGTCTTTTTATACATCTTTTCGTTTGATGTTCTTGCCTCTTTTAGTTCTATTTTGTGTTTGTTTGGTACTTACTCCTCTATCCAGGATACCTCAGGACCGCTTAGATGAGGGGAGGATCTCGGCCGCTTATGGTCATGCAAAAGTTTATGTCCTTGTTTATTTAGGATCCTTTCTTTCCAAGCGGAGATGTGGTTTTCGAAATGGGTGGATTGTACATAGGATATCTCCGCTTTATCCAGACCTCTCCTTGTCATTTGAGAGTTTGGTTCTCCCCAATCGATCGACCGATGGGATGTACTCAAGCGTTTAGATAGATTTTGATTTTTAAATCGATGGTTTACTCTGGAGCATAGTGGTATACATAGAGCGTTTTTGAATATTCAAGGCAGTTTTTAGGTGAACGAGCCATATTCTTATAAAATATGAAATAGACTTTGTGATTACTTAAAGTGACCTCTGGGCGCTTGCGCCGCTTGAGTATTTCTAGTTCATACGTGACTGGTCCCAGCGATTCTCGGACAAGGTATGGGCCTTCCCGAGACTCAAACTTTCGGGCATCCGCTGGCGAGGAGGCTGTCGTGCCTCTTAGAATTTAGATACATGAAAGCTATGCGTGGGATTGTAATGGCCATTTACCTTTTCGCATGCCGGAGCATCTGCTCGACCCGGCAGCCTGGCACCAGCAGGTCGAGTTGAGCCCTTGACCCCTGTTGATTGGCGACTTCGTCGCAAACGACACTTTCGGTATTTCCAAGTGAATCCCACGGTAGCGGGCATCGGATCCATACGCTAAAGCCCGAAAGGGGTGCTCGCATGATGGGATTAGGTGTTAATGCGTCAGGAAGGAACCATATATATGAATTGGAAGCTTCTTGGTCCCAGCGGCCTTCTTGGCGCCATGAAAGGATTACTCGGTTCATCACTTCTACTGTCCATTGGGCGTGAAGTATGAAGCCACGAAGCCGTCGATTACATATCCATTTCATATATTGATCTTCCCACATTTGTAAATTGGTTCATTTAATGGTGAAGCCAGCCCTTTACAAAGTGCAGATGCGGGTAAAGATATCCTTTAGGAACTGGTATACTGATCTGGTCTGTCGAATTAGCGGCCAGCCACCCACTTTGTGAAGTAATGCCGCCCACAGCGATAAGTGCATAACCACCGGGCGTCTGGGGATCCCTGCAATATCGGTACCCTCCCAGGCACTTTGGGCCTGACATAATTGACCATCTAGTGAGGAGGTTGGTGAGAGGAATACCTGGCATGCCTCACGACATCGTCATACCTTCGGGCGTGATCACGGCGTCGCCTTGGCGCGAGGCCAAAATATCTCCGACCGCAGGGTCTTTTGAGTCAGGACCTTGCCATTAATGTGACTTCCCTGCGTACTTGTCATCTCTTAAACTGACCATCAGCCCTTAACCTTGGATGAGGGCCAGCTGCTTAACGCGTACTCCGAAACTGCCAAATAGAGGCTGGGAATACTGCAACCCGGCCTTGACGCTGAGGCTGGCAAATGCGCGCTTGACTCTTGGAAAAGACATCGCAGCTCCGGAGTTCGTTTCAAAATTCTTGCCCCGCCTTTCTGGCTTTGAGGTAGACTTCTCGCCAACGAGGAATATGGGCAGGTCGAGCGGCAATCACTCCCGTCAGCTGGTTGCGGGGGCTTTTGGCGCTGGCGGCGACTATCTTCGGGATTGGGATTCGATTCCACGGCTGATCTGTAAGAGTTTGCCGGAGGTGACACCAAAGACACGTTTATCGAGGGTTCGGCCTCACGTTGGCCCTCATGAGTTCATAAAGGCTTTCCCGGAGGTTGGCCTGTGATGCCCTTTACCTCCGGCTCTTGATAATATGCGTCAGCGTAAATTTCCATGTTCCAACCGATGGGTAGAGAATACCTTATTGACCATTTCTTCGAGCGAAGGCCATAACCTTCGATAATAGGTACTTGCTCGATTACAAATGTTTTTCCCGTCCTCTTGACGTGATATACGGTGGTACCCCGGAGAAGCTTCCAAGTCCGCCCACGCGCTCGCTGCGCTCGGTCAGGCCGACCCTGCGTTGTTAGGTAGTGGATAAGCAATCGTTAGAGGCGTACCTTTTATCCTCTTTGACGTCCGTGCACATCCGCCAATCCGTTGGAGTTTTTGGAACTAGCGCGCGTTGGCCGAGCCGTGGGAAGCGGGAGTTCAGGATTGCGTTGCCCCAAGCCGAGATTGTCTACCTCACCGGATGCTTTCGCCCGCCTCACAGAGAAGGTCCGCTTCTTTTGCTTGATTGACTTGTAGTGCGGATCGACATACATCAAGTGAACGGACACCTCCGGATCTACTCCAGGCATATCTTTTGGCTCCCATGCAAGATATTCTATGCTGCTTGCAGGCATTGCCTCGTGAGTACGCCCTTAATGTAGTGCCCTATCTTGAAAACCGTCGGATCCACTGCCGAATGGGATACTCCAATCTCTTCATGTTGCCTCCTTCTTGGGGCTCTCACTCGGAACCTCGAGGGAGTGTCATTCCGATGCAGGTCCCTCGGATCCTCGGGACGTGGTGCTGCCATGCATTTATCCGCTTGAGTCGAGGCCGAGATAGGACCCTCGTGCCTTCTTAAATCTCTGTATCTTGATCCATTATCGTGCTTAGAGACACAATTTAAGGTGTATGAGGGGATACTCTAGCCTCAGGTGTGATAATGCTCGGCCGGCCAGATTATTCCGTTTGTAGGCTCAATACACCTTGTCCTGATAGCCAGATTCTACGTATTGACCGTGGCTGCCGGATCTTCCATCGTAACCATGAGATTTGAAACCCCCAAAGGACTCGCGCATCCTGTGAATCCACCCAATGGGTGTACCGACTGATCTGTCTTATTCATCCCCGACTTGAGGTATCGTCAAACGAGGATATCCACCGAGCTCCTATATCCGCGGTATCCGTCTACCGAAGTTGGCTATCGCGGGTATTGGCCAAAATATCGTGGGGGCAGCTCTATCCTTTCAAAATCCTTCGGAGAAGGAGCCGAGTCCGGCTACGGCGCCCACGGGGTTCACTAGCCTATATCCCACCGTCTCGCTTCCAGAGTCTCCCCTCAGCCGTCTCCCCAGGAGATAACATTGTCCGCCCAGTAATGTTAGGAGGTCCGTCCGAGGACCCCAGGCTATCCATCGAAGTGCGGGTTTGGTCTCATGGGCATAAATCTTGTGCCCTGACCAGATGAGCTTCATAATCTCGATCTTAAGGTGTCGGTCATCAGTGTCATGCCGTGAATGTATGGTGATGGCCGAGAGGAATTTTCTCGTATCCTGCTTGTGCAGGAGATCTTATATCTTGATCTGCAAGACATTCCCGGTGAGATCTTTGGGAGGTCAATGTTCAAATCTTTCCCTCCTTGGCTGCAACTTCCTTGGATCCCTTGTGGAGGAGAGCACTTAGTGCATGGGCTACTCCCCGATCACATCAAATGACCGTCTGTGGGCTCGAGAACTTTGGCGCCCGGTTATCATCCAGACTTTTTCCCTCGACCCCTCTTTGCCCTCTTAGCCTCCTCAATCTACAGATGTGCTTGTAGGCCATTGACTGTGAATGAGGGTTTAGCTTTTTTAAGGAGTATTTCGGCCAAAGCATGCTTTCGACAGGTCTCCAGAGGCAATCCTGACAATGTGCAGATTTGGCCCATGTATCAAAGTCCGTCTAACTGCTCCTGAGAAGACAATCGACTTCGGTTTCCTCTGCTTTGATGGTCGTGAGGAGTGCTCGTCGCCTATCTGTTGTACCAAAAATGAGTCGCAGTGAACGAACCGGTTTTTGACTCTTCGAAGGGATGTAATGCATCCTTGAGGGCAACCGGTTGAACCATTTTAAGCCCCTTGAGGGCGGCTAGGCTGGTGGAAAGGCCTTATGGTAATTGTCCGGTGGTGGAAGGACATTTGGAATTGAAATTCCACGATAATGAACACTTGAGTCCGTCTTACCCGTGTAGATTTGGTAAAGCTGGCAGGGAGTTTCAACCTAGCCCGGCATGATCGCTACGAGATGTCGGCGGGGGATAAGAGGCCGAGAATACCTTAGTTCGGTGTTGGTCCTCGTCTTTTTCTTGTTGGCTGACTCTTGCATGAGAAGCGTCCACTGCTTGCTTATGAGGCTCTCCATTTCGTCGGAGGAGGAGCAGGCCATCCGTCGTTGCATCGTGGCGACTTTGTTGTACGGCTCATTTCCCGCCGTACCAGAGGAGTGTGGGTATCGTCTCACACTCGCGCTCGGACCCGAGCGACAACTTCCACGGGGTTCTCCCCGCCAAGTAAGCGATTGCTCACGGAAGCTCTTGCGTCACGCATAGAATGATGGTCCCTCTGCGTCCCCGAATTATCCGGCTATTTCACGGCGGGTGTGAATTCCACTTTCGGTGCGGTTCACCATGCTGGGTTATTTGGCTGCAGGATATTGGGCTGGGGCGTCACTCCTGGGCGATCACGAAGATCATCAAGCCCGGAGTCCAGCAGTTCCCACAGGGGGTGATTGTCGTTACTACTTCGTAGTAATAGTTGAAATGAATTGGGTGGTGACTTTCTTAATGTAAGTCTCCCTTTGTGTGGTACTTGATGATGATGCAGTGCGGTCTCGGTCTTTAGGCCGGATCACGAATCCTCAGTCGAGGCTTTGATCGCGTGGTGAGTTCTCTGAAACACGGACCCCGACTTGCCCGGCCGGGAGAAAACGCTCCGATGATCGAGTCGATGGTCGAGATGAGTTTAGTTTCGAAAGAGTATTTGGGTATCAAAGTAACTTACTTGATTTGTTTATAAGATTTACCTTTTATAGTTTATTTGGGCCGGTTACTTTGAAAATTAGAGCCTTGATGGCCACTTTTATTACCGATTAATGATTTGCGGTACGTTAAAGGGTCGAGTAACTAAGACTTATTGCACTAATTATACCCGAATCAGAAGCCGTTAAGTTCTTGGTTCTCTTATCTTCTTGAAATTTGGGCCGGCCTAACCCCAAATTGGTCTTTAAGCATTACGACCCCAGCATTGTGAATGCCGGGTCGATTATTAGGTTGCTTTTGTTCTTTATCCATCTTTGAAGGACCCAATCTCGTTGGACCAATCTTGGATTAGTCCAATTAATTATGGAATTATCATACTGTTATATAGTTAGAACTTAGACGTACGCCTGTAGAAAATTTAAGTATTTTAAGAATTTGTTTTGGAGGTGGCATTAGCTAGTATATTCTATTATTTATTGCTATCTCCATTTTAATAATTCCTTTTATTTTCGAGACACAACTTTAATTATTATTACTTTTATGTACATTATAAAAATTATAAAAAAAAATAATATTATGAAAATATTTTAAAACCTAGATTCAACGATATCAATTTTATATTTTTCGGATTAGTGAATAAAAGTAATTTGTGGTCAAAAGTATGACCGCAAATGAGTCATCGACCGATACATTTGAGAAGAATACATCACATAATCTAGTATTAAAAGCCCGTCAGCTGGTGGTTGCATTTTTTGAAATTGAACTTTAACCGTGATTATTAATTGTTTATTATTCTAAAAATATAAAATTTATATAAATTGATTCGTCTTTAAAATTCTTTTAATGTGTTTTTAATAATATAATTAAAAAGAATATTAAAGATTTGAAATTGATTAAAATAGATTTGAGGCAATATATTATATGGTCCACCATACATATTGCCTGCTTGTCTGCAGGATTTTTTAGACTTTCGAGGTTCAATGGCAAAAATATAGCAATATCACAGACTCACAGTATATGTAGTTGGGCGTTCTTTAATTTTTTTAATCAGTCAACATAATTTAAGGAGATTTCCTCGTTTTCAAAGTTCATTTTTCAGGACTTTTTCGAAAATTAGTACAGGCATCAAAAATAAGATTTTATTTAAGATCAGTATGAAATAAAAATTTATTACAATAATATTTATCTAATGCATTGTATATAACTTTTCATCAAACAGAAAAGAGAAATATAGAAACGTAATTAATAATGATTCGAGTTACAAAAAATAATTAGTCTTGAATTAATATATTACTGCCTTCATACAATAAGATCCGTTCCTGCCATGATGTGTCCACCAGTCCACCACCGCCTCCATGCATGCATGCACATGGTCGTTACAGTACAGTAGTCTCCTCTTAGTCTGAAAACCCTATCCAACATCAATATGACCTTAGCTTAACGGTATTAATAGTAGGCTAATTAGTTGGTTGTCATTGAACTATCGTTTAATTTTCAATTTATCAATTGAATTTTGTCATCTTTTTAATTTTATTTTTTGAACTTTGTATCTTTTTAGTATTGTTAGGTCACTTATAAATTGTAGGTCATATATCTTTGTATCTTTGTATCTTATCATTTGTATGCTTTTTATCTTTTTTTAATCTTATCATTTGAACTGCTACGTTTAATTGCTTAGGTCATTTATATGTATATATCTTTTAATAGTAGATTCGACTAAATTGTGGCTTAATAATGAATGTTATCTTTACGTATTTTGGATAATAAGCTTTATAAGTTGTAAAAGATTAATAAAATGACTTATAAGAACATTGTATTTATATATCACTTTTTTTTTTATGATAACAAGAGATAAATTAGTAATTTAATATTTGAAAGAATAAAAAATAATTATAAATAAAAATTATATTTTGTGACTAAATAATATTTATTTATTTATTATTTTTCAATAAAAAAGAATAAAATGTTAAAAGAGACATATTAAAATTATAAATGAAGAATAAATAAGGTATAAAGTTAAAGGTGAGGGTAATTAAGTAAATTGGTCAACCCAACTTAAAATTTACTGCTTTTTTTATTTCAACTTATAAATTGTAGATAAAATAAGTTTAATTTTGCTCAAATTAAACTATAAATTGATTTTGATCAAAAATAAACTTAGCCAAACTCCTCTGTTGAATTTTTGTAGGGGCCTTCTTGTTCACCAACTCGCGCCTAAAATACTCTCTCTCTCTCTCTCGTTTTCCTCTTGACCGCCATCTTCTTGAATTTATATATTTCAATAAAAATATAAAATCCCACCATACACTCCTACCCATACAGACACATCCCATTTATAGTTATTTCAACGACTTTATCAATTTCCTCTTTTGTATTAAAAAAAACATCACATATCTCAAACTTCACCACTTCACTTATTTATTCCATATCCAATAAACACACAGCCTTATTATATATTCCTCTACTTCTATTGACATATCCAATAATATTTAGCTTCACAATATTTTCTCTATCTTTTCTTCTAGATCATATTCAAAAAATTGTTTCTTTAATTAATTTTTATGTGTTAAGTTTTTGTGGGTTTTTTTGTTTCGTCATTGTAAGTTTTATTACTACCATTTTTATATCCAATAAGATTTAGTTTTTTCTAAATTTTGCCATCTGTTTTATTGAGTAAGTTCTGTTTACTTCTTGAACATATTGAAAAAAAAACGTTTGTTTTGGGATTTCTTGTTTCATCATTTCCATTTGACTAAGTTTGATGTCCTATGTTTTTCATGTTTAATGTTTGTTAGTTGTCTGTTTTGTTTTTGCTAATCAAACCAAATCAAGTTTTCGAATACGCCAACTTCATTCAACTAAAGTTGATTCTGTTATTGTATATTTTTCGATCGGCTATATGAATATTACATTTTTATTTCATTCATTTTTTGAAGTTGAATCTGTTATTGTTAAGCAAACCAGCAGTTATATTTTCACCTAAAGTGATTTTGTTATCGTTGTTTGGGAAAATCTGCAGCTGTTGTACGGTTGAATCAAAGTTAAGTTGAGGTCGTTTTCAGGGGTTTTTTAGTAGTTGAGATTTGAAAAGGAAAGAAATTTAAAGCACTCCAAAAAACGAGAAGATATCATGAAAAGTGTTGGAGGGTGATATTGATTTTTCATTTTCTTGAAATAAAAAACTATTTTTATTTTTATTTTTGCAGTTTTTTTGTTGTCTTTGTTATTATTCACGTGAAGGTTGTTGGAAAAATGCCTCATAGAGCAACATATCTTTTTCCAAGACAATTTGATACACCTTCTAAGTTTGGTTTAGATCACGAGAAGCAAACTGGACAAACAAGTAGTTGTTCAAATATTACAGCTATTATTGATGATGATGTGAAATGTTTGAATTCATCTGATGATGTTTATTCATATGGAAGTCAAAATCAAGAACATCAACATGGGCTTTGTCTCACGGGTGACAAGATTCACGGGAAGCAGTTGGCTGCTTTTGTTAATTGGTTGGCTGAAAAGAAAAAGAAGGAGAAATCAATTATTGTTCATAATCATCACGTGAAGATCACGTTGACCGAGGAAGACGAGGAGGAGGAGGAGGAAGAGTTTGATAATGGTGATGATATTGACAAACAAGAGAGGCAGGTTTTGATTCCTCGACGACCACTTTCACCGCCCGATCAAGTGGGGCTAGCCCCTCCCGGGCTTGAGAAAGAGGTGGTCGGGGCAGAGTTGGAGATAGTTGATGTAGAGAAACCGGTGCACGTGGTGGGTGGTTCGAGATTTGGGATTGATAGACAGGTTTCTAACTTGAGGAGATTATCTAGTAGTGGTAGTAACTTTAGTGGATATGGATCGATTAAGGAGAGGGGGATTGAGAGAGAAGTGTCTTTGCAGAGATTGTCTAGTGTTGGAAGTGGTTTGAGTTATGCTGGGAGTTTGTTTTCTGGGACAGCTACCACTTTTGATGGAGATTGGTCGGGTACTACTTTCGGAATCAAGGACTCTACTGCTGAGATTAGGGAAGCCGAGGAGGAGGAAGTGGCGGAGATGGTGGGAAGGAGGAGGCCGGAAGTTAGTGTTGTTGGCAATGATAATAGGGTAAGTGAGGTGCAGCGGTTGAAAGAAAGCTATTGTTTGCAGCTTTCAGTTGCTAAGAGGCTGTCGGAACAAGCAACATTGGCTGCTGAGGAGCCTTTGCTTTTGCAAGAGTGTAGTAGTCATGGTGGACCATATGATGCTCAAACAGTTTCGTATCGCCTTTGGGTATAGCTTCTTTCTCTATCTTCTTCTTGTGGTTTCGTTAATAGAGCCGAGGCATCAGTAGCTCTCAACGAACTTACAAACACAAAATCTTATATGGGATAAACTCAAGCAAGTTCACATATGATGCAACATTATATCAGAAGTAATAGTTCACATATGATAAGAGATTCTGTTGTTTGTTTGAGGAGATTGCTTGCTTGAAGATAAATATTAAATATGAGTAAGCATAAATCATGGTTGACTGTATTGGCTACTGCCATAATGCAAGTGATGCTGTGATTTTTCAGGTCAGCGGTTGCTTATCTTATGCTGACAAGGTATCTGATGGATTCTACAACATTTTGGGAATGAATCCGTACCTCTGGCTAATGTGCAATGATTTCGAGGAAGGTAGACAAATGCCATCTTTGATATCTCTAAAAGCGGTTGACCCCAGTGATACAACAATGGAGGTAGTTCTTGTTGATAGGCGTGGGGACTCTCGAATTAGGGAGCTCGAGGATAAAGCACAAGAAATATATTTCTCTTCAGAAAATAAATTGGCACTAGCAGAGAAACTTGGAAAACTTGTAGCTGTTTATATGGGGTAGGTATCAATTTTGTTCTTCCCGTTTCTCCATGTCAATTTTTTGTTGCTTGTCGTAAGACTGTCATGTTTGTGAATTTAAGGGGTTCTTTCCCAGTGGAGCAAAGTGACCTTCATGGAGGATGGACATTGGTTAGCAAAAGACTGAAGGATCTACAGAAGTGTGTTGTACTCCCCATTGGTAGTCTGACAATGGGACTTTGCAGGCATCGAGCTATTTTATTCAAGGTGCTTTTTCGATCACTAGTACTATATTCAGCAAAACAGACTCGTTGCTTATTTTATTAAGATGTGCATGGAAGTGAAACTGTCTTGCTCTTCTTGTTGATAAATCTTAAGAAGTAGTAAGTATATAATCATACTGGCCCTTTGAGTTAGTTGGATTATAAGTCCGGAAATTGATATAAGAATTCAATCCATGCTTCTTTCAGTCGTTGGTAGAAATTTTAAACGTGTTGTGTATTTATATAGAGATCAAAGCAAGACAATGGCTTATCGTTTAACTGCAGCAATTTAATCTCATATTGTGCTTTCACATGTGCAGAAGTTGGCTGATTATGTGGGTTTGCCATGCCGGATCGCTCGGGGCTGTAAATATTGTATTGCTGACCATAGATCATCATGCCTTGTCAAGATTGAGGACGAGAATAAATCTACAAGGTTCCATTATATGTCGACTTTCTACTTCACTAACTTCTATTTTTTGTAGTTAAGAATAAAATAATGGAAGTGATATCTTTTTGTGAATACTAAGACCACTACTTTTTTCTGTTATAGATGTTAACTATTTTTCTGGTAGAATTATCAGAAGTAAAGATACAATTTTTAGCAAAAGTTATGGTAACTAGTTTGAAGATTTCTCTAAACTCATAATCATGATTATTAATCGCCCTCCCCCAAAACGAAAATAAAATAAAGCATGGCTTCATATAATGTTTTTCAGTAACAGAATAAATTAAATTGCTGCTTATTACAAATATGACTGCAGACAAGCAACTTCCTATTACAGATTCCATTTTGGATTTTCCTTCTGTATATTTTTCATGCATCTGCTAGATGACCTGCTGAGGTCAACTGTACTTTATTCAGTTTTACAGACACTAGTGTAACTTGAGGCGCCATTGGAAAACCTGGCTTTTGCAGAGGTGAGCTGCAAAGGGTATCTAACAATCATTCTGGCCTGATCTGCATATCCTTGCATTTTTTTCTTTGCATCAGTAGCTTAGAACACTTGTCATTTATTTATAGAACTTTTCCCTTAGATCGTAGAGCTTTCTTTTAACTTTGATGTCATCTGAGCTTATGTTTAAATTTGTTATCAGGGAATTCATTGTTGATCTTGTCGGGGAACCAGGAAGTATACATGGTCCAGATTCTTCAATCAACGGATGTGTCTCTTCTTCTGTTCCTTCACCATTTCAGATTTCTCATCTCAAAGAATTCCGGCAGCCTTATGAAGAAGATATAATGATCTGTCATCAGCAAGGACTAAAGTACTCTGCCTCTCCATTTAAACATAACATTGATTCAGGTACATATGCTTAAATTTGCTACTGAAATATCTTCTTTAAAAGAAAAAATGAAAAAGAGACTGTCCTTTCTGGTATAAATATTTCTTTGGTTCACTTTATGGTGAAGTGGAGAAGTAAATTTTTCACTTGAAGTATCATCAAATATATTCAAGGAAACAAGTTCCTCTCTTTTCAACTCAAATAAGGATTCAAATGTGTTCAATGGTTTGTATTCACTATTAATAGTCTCAATATACCATACCGAGAACGTATATTTAGATAATAGCATAATATGAAAAGCTTAGCTTAATTATAAATTTGATTATGCTTTTTCATATTGTTTCCACAGGCAGGAAGAAAGGAAGTGCCTCAGTTAAGAATGCCGCATATCCAATTAATGCTCTATATAATCTTGATAATCTAGCATCCACCACTGGGTCATCTGGAGGAGAAAAGATTAGCATCAGACCAACATATAAGAGAGAAATTGTTGTGTCGGCAACTTCAGTTATAAACTCAGATGGTAGACAAACACCCAAACTTCCCTTTTATCACAAACCAGAGATGGTAGAGGTTATAAATAAGGTTGACAGTGTGTCGAAATGTCATGGCGCAATAACGCCAAGGTACTTAACTCTTGAACCTTCCCTAGCTTCTGATTGGCTAGAAATCTCGTGGGATGAGTTACGCATCAAGGAGCGCATTGGAGCTGGTATTTTCCCGTCTGTTTTTCCATAGGTGACATTATATTCACTGTATACCCGAGGTCTGTTTTATTGAGATACATGTTGAACCTCTTACAGGCTCATTTGGGACTGTACATCGAGCTGATTGGCATGGATCAGTGAGTTCCATGTTCCATTTACTTACAAGAATAACACCTCGGTATAATATTAAACTCACTGGCTGATTGTGTTCACTATCATTCTCACAGGATGTAGCAGTCAAGGTCCTGAAAACCCAGGATTTCCTTGATCATCAGCTGAAGGAGTTTCTGAGAGAGGTAATTATAGATTTATTTTCTCAAGTACATGAAGTCAGGACTATTGAGTCACTCTTTTTGTGGTATTCCTATTAAGGAAAACTGAAAATGGAGTTAGAGAAAAGCTGACAAGATCCATCTTTTTTCCCTAAGTGAAATTTGTATACTATTTAAGAGGGGTGATGTACCTATCTATATGTCCGAAATACGTTTTCATATAATTAATAATTCGGATTTGGTTGAAGATACATGAACTAGAACAGCATGCTTAAATGGAGGAAATTAGTATTATAGGGATAGGTGGAGCACTTAATATCTTACTTAGAAATTTTACACTGTATCTTTGATGAAGATCCTTTAAGATGATTTTCATAAACATTGATATGTTGTGTCAAGGTTGCTATAATGAAGCGTGTACGTCATCCAAATGTGGTACTTTTCATGGGAGCTGTTACAAAGCGTCCGCATTTATCTATAGTGACAGAATACCTACCAAGGTAGTTCTATTCTGTTGTACTTCAGATAATATGTTCTTTACTAGTCTGTAAGGTAAGTGTCATAAACCAATATTCTCATGAACAGAGGCAGTCTATACCGCCTCATACACAAGCCAACTGCTGGGGAAATTCTGGACCAGAGAAGGCGTCTGCGAATGGCTCTTGATGTGGTTTGTTCTGCAACTTCTTGATTTCCTTTCACTGCTTATCTTGTATTAGTCAATTTCTGGAGAAAAAATATGTGCAATCAGCAATTCACAAGCACTTTTTCAGGCTAAAGGAGTCAATTATCTTCATCGTCTTAACCCACCTATAGTTCACTGGGATCTCAAATCTCCTAATTTGTTGGTGGACAAAAATTGGACAGTGAAGGTATTCAAAGTGCACATATTTAGTTGGACATATTTTCAATTTGCTGATTTCAGGGTAATATTAATCCAATATGATGATACAGGTTTGCGACTTTGGCCTGTCAAGATTCAAATCAAATTCATTCATATCATCTAAATCTGTTGCTGGAACAGTAATTATCCTCTCTTTTCTCGTCTTAGATGTGTATGAACATCAGTAGCTTGAGGGACTACCATTAGCTAATCATCAGCTCATAACGCTTTTTTTGTTTGTTCCAGCCTGAATGGATGGCCCCTGAGTTTCTCCGTGAGGAGCCTTCAAATGAGAAATCCGATGTATACAGTTTTGGAGTGATTTTATGGGAACTTGTGACCATGCAACAGCCCTGGAATGGACTTAGCCCAGCTCAGGTTACTTCTTGTCGGACTCTGGAATCTTATATTCTGATTCTTTCCTTTTACAATATATTGCACGTCTGCACCCCCTGGGGTGCATCGGATCCATAATCTTAAGGTCTTTAGGCAAAGCTCATGCCATTGCAATTTGCACATTCTTAGGTGGTTGGCGCTGTTGCTTTCCAGAATAGAAGGCTCGTCATTCCACAAAATACCCCACCGGTGTTGACATCTCTAATGGAATCCTGCTGGTCTGAGTAAGTATAACGACCAGTACTAAATTTTATTAGTCTCTTATTTCCTTTGCAATTTTCTTCTCATGCATGTACAGTAACCTCACGAAAATAAGCCCTCCTTCCCTCTTTTCATATAGAATTTTTTGGAAGACTGAGAATTGCAGTTTAGAAAATCTGAAATTTCTTGTTTTTTTTAAAATCAATGCAACATTGCAACCTTAATGGTCCCTCCCCGCTACTTAGGAAATCATGAACTTCGATTCTTCATCTGTTATGATGATTTGAGTGCTTGTCTACTTGACCATTACATTCTTTCTATATTTATGATTCTGACAATATCTTTATATCCTTGCCAGCGACCCAACACAGCGGCCTTCGTTTACAAGTATTGTGGAGACATTGAAGAAGTTACTCAAGTCTCCTCAGCAGATGACACAGAGGGGAGGGACATGAAACATTGAGAACCATTTAGCTAAAAGAATAAATAAGTTTGTTTCTGCTGGTTTTGGAGATGACTTGACTAGATTGAGAAAGAAGCATGCTATTTTAGTTTATTTTTCTGGATCTTTTAGGCAAAAAGACACATCTCTATAACTTACCTAATAACAGATTTGAAATTAAATATGGTGAAGCCTGGAAAAGCTGTCCTAGCTTCCTCGTCCCGGCGCTATTTAACCTAATGCCCGGAGGAGCAAATCTCAGCTCTGTTTTTTTAGGATTTATATTTGTTTCTCAAATAAAGTGTACTGAGCCAAAACATTATCTGTTTGCTTCTTGAAATGCAGATTACTGAGTAATAATAATGCAAGCATATTATTCAATCTTGCTTCAAATAGCTTGTAATGATATTGTGAGTTGTTGCATGTGAAGAGGATCATGGATTATATTGCCATGTATGTCTGTATTAAACAATGTCTAATGAGAAAATCATAATTAAGCATCATATAATAGTAACACTAGTGCATGCATCTACGTAGTAGTAAAAGACTAAAAGGTGAAGAACTTTAAAGAAGTACTTGCACTAGGAATTTCAATACTGTGTTGAGAGCATATTTGTATAATAGCTACTCATAAGTCTCTAGTTTAATTGGTTCCATTTTGAGTCTCTAGTTTAATTGGTTCCATTCTGAGTTGCACACTTGCACTATCAATTATATTGTTCTTTAGTAGATGTGCTTTTTAGGGTTTTTGATTTCTTTTTTTTACTCCATTAACTAGTAATGGCATATTATATGCAATGTAAAACTAGATTCAAAAATGACAAAGAGAAGAAATATCATCATCAATTAGTGAGGTGAGAATATCATTGCTCAATTGATGAGAAACTCATCTATCTTGTTATATTGCATCCAATGTGAAATAAAATATTTAGAACTATATGAATAAATAACATCTGCATATCTAAGTTATGTGGAACGGAATAAATAAATATGTGAAATGTAATATTTAGAACTATATGAATAGTTCACCACGCATAAAAATCTATATCAATATACTCCAACTTATAAAAGTATTAGTTGTGTTTCTTTCATTTTCACATTACTAGTTATTATATTACCTTTCTTATAATATTTTCTATTGATGAAAAAATATGTTTCTAAAGTTTTAAAAATGACTACTATAACAATTCAATAATTATTCTATAACAATTCAAAACATAGTTAGAGCATTCACTTCTTAATATGTGTAAGAGTTTTACCACTTTCTATATGTATAATTATCAATATCACATTCAATTATATAAAAAATACCCAACATCTTTACCAACAAATAAAAGTATTTAATATAATATCGCCTTTGATTTTTTGAATTTGATCAAAATAATAAGTAAATTTTATTTTAATGCAATGAATTAGTCTACTCATACTAAATTTTTTTGTATGATAATTATTCAATTATAATTGAAAATAATTTTTCTAATTCAAAAATTACTATTAAAAAATATATATCTAAATTATTATGCGATATTTTGCAAGACATTTCAATAATCAAATAAAAAAAGTGTCAAGTTACATATCTAATACTCCCTCCATCTTCTGCCAGCCTGCCTCAAGGTACTGCAAGACATCATTCTCAAGTCGTTACTCCCACTGCTCAACAACTTCATGATGAACTTCAACATGCACCAGTTCCATAAGTCATTATCAGATCTGCATAGTATGATCATCAATAATGAGTAGAACCTTAAGAAGAGAAAATCAAGCATCATGGATGATCCGTCCCGCTTTATGCCGGGCCCGACCACAAATCCTCCAAGTCGAAATTTTGATACGCCCCTCGATCAAATGAGAGTTCCTCGCAAAACAAGGACCGTTGCCCACCTCGAGAAACACTCCGACGATCAAGTCAAGAAAGGATCGAAAAGAGCTTAGTTTCTAAAAAAAGAGTAATTGGGTATCAGTGAACTTACTTGATTTGGCCTCAAGGTTTACCTTTATAGTTTATTCTGAGACACATTTTGATGGCTCTTCATTACCGACACGATTAATGCTCTCATTATGAACTAAGTAATTACGCATTCTAACTACCACACCCATCGTTTCTAATAAAGTCGTTTAATTCTTTAACGTCTCTCCTTCCCCACTGACGGCCAGCCTCTACTCCGATCCATCTTCGAGGACCCATCTGCTGGGCCGATCTCCGATCAACCCATTTAATTATGTGATTATTTATTGCCCCTGCACCACCCATTTTCTACGGGTCGGATCCTGAATATGGGTGGGTCTCTTTCACTCTCGCACCAAATGCTTAACATCTCCCCTCGTCAGGTCGAGGCATTTTGCCTCCCAAGAACCGCCATTTTTCGTTTCACTTCTTGGCCATCATTGCATGCGACTTTGTAGGCACCACCTTTCTCTCTTTATTGTCACCCGTTTTGAATTTCGAAAAGACCCCTGATGCTCTATAAATTTGAGAAGATCACCAAAGATTTCTTCACTTCATTTCTACAATTTTCACTACGTCTTCTTTCTAGAAATTCCATTTGCCTCATACGGAAACCTTTTCCTACTACTCATGGAACGTACCAAGCGTACTATCAAGAGGCTATCAACTCCCTAAGCAGGCAGGCCTAGGGTAACGAAGAGTTTGTCTCCTTCTCCTCCCCGTCTCTCTCCACTCTACTAGGCCTCGCGACGGTGTTTTGTCACCAAAGCCTTCCCCGCATGCGCCATGCACGACGCCTGCTCTCGGAGGGTTTATCAATATATTTTCACTTTGTGCTTTTTCGTACTTGTCTTTTATTTCCTTTGATGTTCTTGCTTCCTTGTTTTTTAGTTCTATTTTATGTTTGTTTGGTACTTACTTCTCCATGTCGGGTCGGGATCACCTCCGACCTCAAGGCCGTGATGATCTCAAACCGCTACGGCTGTGGGTCCCACCTTAAAGAGTTTTGTATCCCTCACATTCTCAGGCCCCGATCCTACCTCGTGCTTTCAAGTAGAGGATTGTGGCCTTTGCGACGGGGTGGATTGTTACGGGCATCTTCTTACCTGTAACCTCCTCCTTGTCCAACACAAGGGGATTCGTCTCTCTCGATCAACTGGCAAGAAGCATATACTCAAACATTTAGATAGATTTACACCAATTTTCACGCTTAAAAAAAGATTGCCCTTGTAAATCCACCCATCGTCGGCCCGTGTCATTGACATATATGCTTCAAGTGCTGGTACGTCTCGGCCTTCAAGCATTCGCCTCAAGGAAAGACCATTGGCAAGTGTTTTTACACTCACCTCTTCTACAGTCCACCAATTTCTTTCACCATGAAATCGGCTAGGGTCTGGGTTTTGATATGGGCCTTGTGTTCTTCTACCTCTCGAATAGTCCCCTTCAAGGCAAAAAAGAAATGGGTTTATTGGGGATATCTGGTCTCAGCTTCCCGTGACGCTCGACATAATTCACCGTCAGCGACACCTCGCTTCCTCCCGGACGATACATCAAGTAGTGTCGACTCGAAACGCCGATGGAGCTACTGGACACTCCTAGAATGGGCCGCGCTTACTCAATCGGGGAATTTGTGTACACCTTTGACTCTTGAGTGGTTCCTCACACTGAAATCCATTCAAACTCTCGCCCTTTCTTTATGGCCTCAAGAAGGGCGCGATTCATGATCCTCTACGAGATATGAACCGGTCAAGGCAAGAATCCTTTCCCCATCAACGCCCGCGCTTTTCCGCTTGTGGATCTCGCATGTACTCTATCTTTTTCGGGATTTGGCTCATTTCATAGCCGAGAATTTTCCTGCAGGCCACCCCAAGACACACTTGTCCGGTTGAAATGCAGTTGTACTCCGAATTTTCAAACTCTCCCCGGAGGTCGGCCTCGGTCTGGCCGCTTCTCCCGACTTCGATGAAGATGTCGTCCACGTGAGATTTCATGTTACCACCCCATGAGTAACACTATTGAGGTATGCATCCAAGAACAGGATATCACCAAGCTCCCTATATCCACCAAAGATCCATCCTACCGGTTGATATCAACGGAAATGACGACTGCAGATCTCTCTCGTAGGACACTCTATCTCAAAATCCTTCCCCGGAGAAGGACAAATCTAGAAATTCAGGGCGTGCCCTTACGGTTACTACATAGATGTCCATCTTGGCATATGCCCGCCTAGCGCCTCCGAATCTCCTCTCCCCGCCTCGCTCTGCATTTAAATTTACCCTTCCGTGATGCCTTGAAGTCCATCCGGATCCCGACTGCCCCTCAAAGCGACGTTCACACTCCGGGTCTTTTTGTGAACATAACTTTAAACTGCCCTCGCCGAATGCAGCTTTTCTAGCTCGATCTTTAGGTGCCGATACCATCGGTATCATGCCCGTGATCCTTGTGGCATCGGGCAGCACTCGCTTCATATCCTCTTGGTTTCGAGAGGTCTTCGCCGAGGTGGCCGTGGTAATAGGCGCCTGGTTTCACTTCAGAACACATTTTCGGGTCAAGTCTTCAAGAGGGCCGAGATTCGATCTTTCTCCTTCACCTCTTTCCTCTCCTTGAATCACCTCGAGTGGTAGGCACTCCCTTCGGTAGATCGGTCCGGGAGTAGGCTTTATCAGGTGCCCGGATCCTATCCAAGGCGCCACTGGGCCAGTCTGACGCCGGTGATCATCTAATGGACGTTTTCCTCGCCTCTTCTCGCCGTCTTCGCCTCAACTGGAATACCTGATCTCCAAGTCCCGAGGTCGTCAAGAGCGACTTTGAACTTGCTCAACAAGAACCTCTTTACAAAGGCGATCATAATAATCTTTTTGATTGGCCTCGTACATCAGTTGAACTGGCTTTGAAACCGCCTCGGAAGGAAGCGATTGACTGATCTTTCCTCTGCCAGGGTCATCGATATTATCCCGCCGAACTTCACGCAGTCCTAGTGAATCGGTCTTAAGCTCCCCAATTATGTAACGATCCTTCTAGCAACCGTTAAAC
Organism: Lithospermum erythrorhizon; assembly: GCA_019722365.1. NCBI lineage: Eukaryota > Viridiplantae > Streptophyta > Magnoliopsida > Boraginales > Boraginaceae > Lithospermum > Lithospermum erythrorhizon. Next base: position 8,689 of record JADFUC010001482.1, on the reverse strand, counting down.
ACTATAGCGGGTCCGGCTAGCCGGGCCGGAAAGACCCCAAAGAAATCATATTGTCCGGGTTTAGAAAAGGACATCTGTTCAGAACCTTGAACGTGCTCCCTCCTCGATCCGTGGAATCGGTAAACACAGGCGGAGTTTCAACTCCAAATTCGCATGACGGGCGCCTCTTTGTATCGAGTGAGAAGCGGATCCAACCCTCGCTTAGTTCTATGTTATCCATTCACGCTATAAGGTCGCTTATCAGACTGGGAGAAGCCGCCACTACTTCGTGGTTAGGCCTCATGACGACTTGCTACCTCGTCGCTAACTCATTTCTCCTTACCGGGGTACAAAGGGGTATAGTTCTCTCTCTATCCTCCCGAAGGATCTATACTTCCACGGGATTCTCCCCTCCTTAGTCGGGGAATTTGCTCCTCGGCCGCCGATCACGTTGGTTATGATGGTCCCCGTCATCTCATGGATTATTTCGCCATTCCCAGGGTGCGACTCCCACCTCAAGCACGGTTCTCCCACCAGAAAGTCGACCGGCCCTGATCATTCCGCGGCTGATCATGGAGATCATCCAAGTTGAGTCCATCGTTCCTTTGAGGGTTGTTGCCATTACTCCTATCTGTTTTCATGATAATAGTTGAAATGTGTGGGTGGTGACTTTTTTAATACAAGTCTCCCACCGTGGGGGCGCAACGATGATCCGGCTTGGCTTTCAGCGCTGTCAAGCGCTCACGCGCCAGATCCTAAATGAGAGTTCTGCAAACAAGGACCTATTGTTGGCCAGAAACATCTGAATGACAACTCAAAGAAAGGATCGAAAGAGTTTAGTTTCAAAAGAGATTGTTTGGGTATCAAAATGAATTTACTTGATTTGGCCTCAAGTGCTTACCTTTTATAGTTTATTCGATAAGCATTGCCCAGCTCTCGATGGTTCTTCTTACCGACTAATGATTAGCAATTATTGCTGGACTAAGTAATTACGGACTTAACTACTAATCTTTAATTGAGCTAAATCAAGCCGTTAATTCTCTAAAGTTCTTCCTTTTCTTACCAGTTTTAACTGCCGACCTGGGCTTAATCCTGGACCAAGACTGCTTCACTCGTGTGGTCCAGTCCATTTATTCGATTATTGCTCCCGATCCATCTTCTCGAAGGACCCAGAATCTTGTTGGGCCGATCTCTAGAGCAGCCCATTTAATTATGGAACACTATCCTGCTCGAGTATAGTACTCGAACAAGAACAAGTTCAAAAAAGAAGCGAGGCTGAAGAATAAGCCAACCATCGCAACCCGAAGTCAGTCTTAAGAAGGATGACAAAAATGATAAATATCATCATCAGGCTGAGAAGGACTGGGCGTCAAGGATCAAAAGTCGATGTCATTACAACGGGTCTACTAAATTAGCATTACCCACGGGATTGAATCTTGTTTTGAACAACGTTTATCATGTACCTGCATTGAGCAGCAATATTATTTTCATATATTGTTTAACTATGGATGGTTTTACTATTCCAATAAATGCACAATAAGCTGTTTTTATTTCTCGAATGGAATAATTATGGTATCGGCTACGCTTGTATAATGGCTGACACGTGTTACACAAAAGAGAAACATATAACGAAACATTAAAAGAGGAAACTGAATGAGTTGAACTTACATAATGACACTACAAGTTTGGTCACATAAGTGACAAACGCATGAAAGACTCCAAGTGTGGTATTCCCCGCAGCTTGGATGGACCTCAATCATTCATTGCCACGCGAGTCACGCCACGGGCAAGACGATGTCGCCTTCACTAAAACCAAAGGAAAGTATGCCAGATTGTTAAATCATACATATTTACTTTTATGCCGACCAATGAACACGCTTTGCAAGAGGAGGTTTCTCGAGACCATTGAATGGCCTAGTGGTTAGGAAGCCTTCCAAAGGACTTAGAAGTCCTGGGTTCGATTCTCATTATGGGGCGCGGGCGGGGTTTAAAAAAAAGAGGAGGTTTCTCATACTTTATAACCTTTCACCGATTACTACAGAGATATGGTTACATATACCTAAGAATGAACATGAAGCCTTTGAAGTGTTCAAGGAGTTTGAGATGAAGGCAGAACCAACTCAACAAACACCGGGTTGCCCTCCTCGATCTAATAGAAAGTGAGAATACTGAGCCACTTAATCCCAAGAGATCGTGGGTATAATATCACCACCTATGCAGAACACCTAACATAATTGCATTCAAAAGGATGAATCAACTCTTTTGTATTATGGTTCAATCGATGATGAGCACCTCAACACTACCAAATTAATTTATGAGATACGATTGAAACCGCACATATACTAAATAAAGTTCCAATGAAATAAACTCATTTAATCCCGCATGATATGTGGTTTAAGAACCCTCCCAAAATAGCATACATGAGAATTTCTAGCAGTGAATTATGTGAAGAAAGTTAAAAATCCAATCCAAGAAAAACATCCGTAAATGCTATTTATTGATACCCTAAGAAAACTCTAGGGTATTACTTCTATTAGAAAAGCTGTGAACAAAATCTTTTGTTTCTCGTGATCGTGTCTTCCTTTGGAAAGTGGAGTACATGGATAAAAGACTCATTTAACAATGGATCTGGAACTTGGCTCAAGAACGAGAGATGCTAACGCACTGGTCTCCTCAGGAGGGCGTGATCCTTCTTACATAGAAATAAGCCCAATTTAATTCACCTGAAATCGTACCTAACCTCCCGATTCAAAACCCCGCATTTATCCGATAAACTTGTCACGAACCCAATATGGTATGGGGAAGCTTTCCTAAACAGTGACGAGCCTCTTCATATGAAGAAGCAATGAAAGATAGTACCCCATGAACGGCTTCAACTACGTAATCTTTAGATCACTCAACGCATAGCCAAGCAAGGCCCATCGAGCGTAAATGGGCATTTAAACGAAGTCGGATAAATATGGAAATGTCCATGTTTATAAGGCTAGATTAGTAGCCAAAGGCTTCAAACATATTCAAGGAATTGACTTTGATGAAACCTTCTCACCGGGGGCTTAAAGTTTAAATCCATTCTGGATTCTCTTAGCTATCAAGGTATTACGGTTACTTAAATATGAAAAATGGATGTAAAACAACATTCCCGAATGGGATTCTAGAAGAGGACGATATATGATACAACCTCCCGAGTTTATATGTCCGGTTAGTTGCATGAAGCTACACAGTATCTATCTATGGATCAAGAAGCATCCAAGAGTCGTGTTAGCCTTTATTCAACCTTGTATGTGTTTTAATAGTTTTACGTTAAATTATTCCCTTTTGAGTTTTTTAATTTAACAATGAATTACAAAAATAATAAGAATATGTTCTAATGAGATAACCCGATAACCTAAAACTCGAGAATGATTAGTCAACAATAAACAACAAAAGACGATGCCAGAATAATATAATGACGACTTAAAGTAAAGAGCAAGGAAGAAATACAATATATGAAGATATTAGCGAAGCTTCTCGTTCCCCATCGCCGACCGTCAAGCCCAACCTCGGATTTTGCAAAGATAACTAGCGCCTGGAAGAAATGTTTGATTACACAGCCAACTTCTCCTCGCTTCATTATCAAACACTTAGCCTAATGCTTAAATCCACCCAAGCTACCCTAAGATTTAACTCCTGTCTAACCTAGATTGGGAAACCCAAGAACACACTCTTAGGATTTCAAAGTACTAATTAACCTAGAATAGTAACCCAGTTTCCCATTATTGCTGATTTCACCTCAAAACAATAAAATGTCTGAGAAAGAAACTAATTGTCTACACAACTAGGAAAACTCTCAAATAAAGATTATAGTAATAAATGCGAGTTATGACTTTTTGCCTTTTGCTTATCCAAGAAATAAATGCTCGTAAATTAGGTTTAAATAGTTGCAAAAGTTATTTAGGTTTCAAGCAGGGCTTATATAGCGCACAAATTTTGAGCTTCAAAGTTGCTCGCATCGTGACCCCATCGAGACCGGGGTCTGGCCGAGCCCTCACGGACTAAAAGGCAACGGCTATAAGCCCGCCTGTAGACCTTATCGAGTAAGTCCAGGTCTCGACCATCGACCCTATCGGCACTGGGGTCTCGGGCGGGTCTCATCATCGCGACTCCGAGACCCTCTCGGCGGGGTCTCACGGTTCATAGTGTCATTTCAAAATAACGATCGCTTCAAGCCACTCGAACGAATGCCACAATACCATTTGCACGGTAGACTCTAACTACGAATCAATCTATACTTAAGATTCAAAACTGACTGCTTTCTTTCAAAACACAATAAAGTTTAAACGGGTAAAGTCTATACTCACAAATTTAAAAACGACAAAATACTTAAAAAGAGTTTCTTACAAACGCCTATAAAAAAGAAGAACACGAGCTCCTTTGAAAGTTAAGCTTCGCCATGCTTTGTTTGACCTTATCAACGAGCCTCCGAACTTCCCGACAACAATTTTAGCACTTCAACTTATTTAGAATAACTCAATACATGTTCACTCGAAAACTGGATTAGTTCGATAATCACTGTTATCAAAATAGGCTCGAATGGAATCCCATTATTCAACAAACTCCTCTTTTTGATATTAACAATCGACTTTACGCTGGTGGTTAAACAAACATAAAGCGACGCCTCCTCAACATAAGATTCCCAATGTTTTCTTATGAACAAAAACATCCATGATCTATATAAGAATGAGCGATATAATAGCATGGCACACAATAGATAATAAAAACACCAACACAAGCTATTATATAAAGAACATCCAACATTGCTTATAAAGAGAACTAAACACTAAAACAAAACCAACAAAGCATAAGTCTAACCATTCTCCCCTTTGAGATCATCACAAAAGGGGTACAAAACAAGTCATAAGGTATCATAAAACAATATAAATAAGTATAAACAAGACAATTGGTCCAGTTTCATAGTCCCTTCAATTGATCGTCGGACCTCCGCTTTGGCTCACAAAGGCTTTATCCCATACCATCCGCCCTCATCATCATCATCAAGGATGTAGTCTTCGATCCCAATCCTGAGAGATGCTCTACACTCTTTCACATAATCTTTAAGCTTCTTGTTTTCTTGGATAATAATCCCTGATCTCTCCTCAAACACTCTGTTGCCTCTAACAATGCCATTTAGTCTTGCCTCGCGGGTTCAAATGTTTTACTCACTTCCCGAGGCTCACCCTTCCCATCATCATCGCCTCTACATCATCATCATCATCCTCTCGCCATCATCCTCGAAGTCCCCTGCTCGTCATCATCCTCATCATCCGAAACACCGATCCTCCAAGTCATCTACCTCCCCGAACCATTTCCTCCCCCATAAGTGTTTCGTGATGGCCTTCTATCTTCACGGTTCAGCGATCTTAGCTTCCCACCTCCACCAAAGCCTTTAATATTGTGATATGCAATGTGTACAAGTCCGGAAGTAATCTTTGGTGATTCGATGCGTTCCCCCAATCCTTGGCATACCCCTCGGAAACACCCTATCTCCTCCCCAAGATTCCATGACGCTGATAAGCATCCCGTAGCGAAGTGGTCACGCTTTCTCAGATTGCCTATCGAATGCCGCATGGAAGGCAATGAAGAGCGGTAGATTTATCCGCTGGCGACTAGAATTTGTAAGTCGTGAGTTCACCAACCCACTGGATTCCTATCCCGAGAGCCCACGGAACCACCGACTCGACACAAAAGCGTGTTCACAAACCTAGCTTCACCCGTATACAAAGTCAAGTAAGCACGGAAGACAATCAACCACCCTCTTTCTTCCCTTTATAGCCATTTCTAAAGTTTCGACCATTATTCAACCACTCGGTCACATCTTCCGCCGACTCAATCTCCTCACTCGGAGGCCACATATCCACAGCATAACTCGCAAATCCATTTCCCGACAACCCGAAATCATCTCTAAAGTTTCTCAACTTATACTCGAAAGATCTACCACCATATTCCAACTTAATGTTCAAATTGTTACTACTTGAAGTTTGAATAACAACATGTTCATAAAAGAAATAAACCCAATCCGGGAAGATATCGGAAGACTTACAAAAGAACTTCTCCCATTTCTGAAATTCACCACTCCCGTAACGAGTACCTCCAAATCTCCCTCCATCATAGTAGTAGCCATCAAGTATATTGGCTCTGCCAAGTCTTCACCTTCCTCCTCTAGAGGGCAATTGATTCACATTTCATAAGCCCTGGATTCGAGGAACTTCCAATCTTGGTATAAGACGACTCTGGTTTGTAGATTTGGGTTTTCGGGGTCCTCGCCTCTTTTCGGGGTTGTTCGCAGGTTAAGCCATTTTTGTAGAGAAATTTGAATAGGGAATGGAGTTTAGGTTAAAAGAAAGTAATGTAGCAATTTTAATTGTAGAATTTGTGAATTTTTGATGAATTTGTGAAGGAAATGGTTAATGCGCGGATTTGTCAATTAGTGGTTGGAAATTTTTGAATCATAAGGAAATTAAAACGGCCGAAACGGTATATATAGATTGAGTTCATCGAGACTCCATTCGAGACCTAGGGGTCCTGGCGAGGTCTCGATGGGGCAATTATACTGGTGGTTATAACCGCCATCGAGACCCATTCGAGAGGGGGGTCTCACGGTCCGTCGTTGTTTTGTTCGAGACCTCATCGGTAGTACTTCGGGGTTCTGGCTGGGTCTCGGTCACAATATAGGGTAAGTTCTTTAATTACCCCATCGACCCATTCGAGAGGGGGGTCTCGGCGGGGGTCCGGACAAAGGGGTTTTGTTCGAGACCTCATCGAGAGTACGTCTCGGCGGGGTCTCGGCGGCTGTGCATCGAAGTGCTCCTCATCCACGTGATCGGGACCTCATCGGGACCTGGGGGTCACGATGGGGTCTCGATCTCCACAATAATCCACACACAAAAGACCATTCATTCATCCAATAAACTCCACACAAATCACCCAACAAGCAAAGCTCCACAACAGATTCTCAAAACAACCCGGCTAATATCCAATCAAAGCAAAACAACCAACATCCCAAATCACCAATATCTTCAACAATGACACGCAATCATAATCCCTAATATCCACTTAGCAACTCAACCAATCCAATCCACAACCATTTTTGGACAATTTCATCATTTGGCTCATCATCCCAATATAACAATATAGGACATAATTTTAAGCACGTGAAGATGCAACAACATACAAAAGCATTTAAGCATTTACATAATAAGATAAAATTACTTACTAGAGCATCACATCCCCAAATTTCACGCCTAATACGTGTTAAATTGATCTCCAGAAGCGGTCAGGAAGATGTCCGCAAGCTGACCATTTGTCCCTACCTAACTCGAGATCAATGTTTCTTTTTGCACACGGTCCCGACGGTTACGAATTTAATTTCACCGTGCTTGGTCCTTTAGTGTCATGACCGATTCTGGCAATATTTATGGCACTTGTGTTGTCACATAACACCGGAACTTGTTCATATTTGATCCGAATCCTCTCCAAGGTTTGTTTCATCCAAAGCACTCGAGCAACCACAATTCCCGACCGCTACATATCCGGCCTCCGCTGACAACGCAACACTATTTTGCTTCAAGTAGACCATGAAAGTAGGCTATGTCCTAAGAAGTGACATGTCCCACTCAGACTCTTCCTATCAAGTGCGCATCCCGCAAAATCCGTGATCCGAGTATCCCACAAGTTCAAAGCTCTGCCATCGGATACCAAAGCCTATAGTCAATTGTCCTTTCACGCATCAAGGATCCTTTAACCGCTTTAAGATGAGACTTTGGGACATGCTTGAAACGGTAGCACACACAAACACACGGCAAACATAATATCGGGTCTGTGTCGTAAAGATAAAAGTTAAGGCTACTAATCATACCTCGATATTTTGTCTCATTGACACTAGTACCTTGCCTCGCCCCGTCTTAGATGATGTCGACATGGGAGTTCCGATCACCTTTGCATCTTCCATCCCGAATTTCTTTATGAGTTCTTTCGAGAACTTGCTTTGGCTTATGAATATGCCGGCCCGGCCATTTGTTTTACTGGAGTTCGAGGGAAGAAATTCAATTCTCCCATCATGTCATCTCGAACTCACTATTATCATTTTAGCAAATTCTTCACAACGAATCATTAGTAGAACCAAAAATAATATCATCGATATAGATTCGAACTACTATAAGATGTTTGCTCGTTTTATGAAAGTTAATCAAGCTTTCCTTCTTGAACCTATTCAAGAACTAAATGTGCGCTAACCTCTCATACTAAAGTTTCTAGGTGCTTGTTTTAAACCTAGAAGTGCTTTATCTAGTTTGAAACGGATTTAGGATAGTTAGGATCATCAAACCTTAGTGTTGTTTTACAAAAATCCTCTCATCCAGTTAACCCATTTAGGAAACGCTTTTGACATCCATTTAGCGAAATGAACCATGTGACTGGGCCAAGGCTAATAATACTTAATGGATTCCAACCTAGCCACCGGAGCAAAAGTTTCATCAAATCGACTCCTTCCGACTTGATTATAACCTTGAACAACAAGCATCGACTTCTCTTTTATTTACTTTCAAAACAACACCGGTTTCGGCTAAGTTTATATTTCTAAAAACCCATTTAGTCCCAATAATGGTTTTATCAAAAGGTTTTTCAACTAATGCCAAACTTTGCATCAGCAATACGTAACTGGAACGAAGTACAACAT
>JADFUC010001248.1:0-184384 GCA_019722365.1 Lithospermum erythrorhizon | reverse complement strand
ATGTTGTACTTCGTTCAGTTACGTATTGCTAAACTAATTATAAAACATATATTAATTATGAGAGTTATTTTTCCATGAAGCTATTATTAATTATGAAAAATCATAACTATTGAGGAGTTAAAACAATAGTGATGGTTGAAAAATAAAATAGTTAAAAAAATTATAGTTAAGAATCATTTAAATAAATGATACAAAACACCCAATAATTATGAAAATGCATAATTAGTTAAAAAGATTGGTTAGAGATAAAGAAAATAACGAGTCAAAAATGATATGTTTTAAAAGTTATAACAATTAAAATAAAGAACTTAAAATATAAATTCTTTACTTATTTTTTATTCTCAATAGTTCATTAAACTAACAAAACAAACATTGAAGTGGTTGAAGATTGATGTTCAATCTAAGATTATCTCTTCAATAAAGAATCTATAAATATGGTCACCATGAAGTTTTTTTTTTTTTTGAGAATATATGTAGCTACGTGCTATGTATGATTTAATTGTTGAAGATTGTGTTCTTCTTTTCTTTATATGTGTTTTATTTATTTAGTAGCAATAATAATCTTTTTCTTTATTTCTAATACTCAATAGGAAATGCAGCATTATGAAATCAATTTTTAATTTTATTTTAAGATAAATTTATATATAATACTCAATAACTAAACATTAAGAAAGTGTACGTACATATGTTAAGACTAATTTTTATAAATTGTGAAATCATAAGGATCAAAATTCAAGCTAAAGTTAAAATGAATTAACAACATTATTTTTACAACATAAATTTAATTATTAGACTCCTTGAATGTATGTAAAAATAAAATACAAACTAAAGTTATTACAAATTATTCTAAGTTCAATGTTAGGTTACATTAGTTTTAACTGGGAATAAAAGACATAACTTATGACATTATATCACGATACTTTCTATTTGTCAATTTATATAATAATTTTCATTGTAATAATTGTCTCGATCCATATAATTGATCCTTTAAAAGATTGAAAAGATATCTTTGTATGTACTTATATGACTTATATGTAATATATTCAATTTTGTACATGCATGACACGTACTAATGTAAATTATTTTGATTATAAAATATTGAATTAATAATTTTTATGGTATCTATCAATCCTACAATTGATTAATACTAACATAACATTATTTGCTTTTATCATAATTCAATTATAATATGAGTCACTATTTTTCTCAATTATTAACTTCGATAATATTTGAAATTGTTTATAACTAAAGACCTATAAGAAACTTTTTAATTAGTAAAAAGAAGATATACAATTTTATTTTTATTATGGCAAGTGTCATAGCACATACTAATTAGTTTATTCTCTATTGTTATAGATTTATTTATGTAACCCTTCAAGCCCTTATTGATTAGCCCTTTCACAAAGAACCTATATAAAGTGCTTTCCATTTTCAATAAAATGAAGTTTCATTAAAAATTAAAAATAATTATTATCTATGTTATATTACTATATAATACTTAATTGACATATAGAGTATTATATAATTATTTCCTTAATTCTATTTTAGGATACAAATATACACTATTAAAGGATAAAACAATATTGAAGTTTAGAATTAAAATTATTACTAAATATTAATTTCAATTAAGGATTCAATTATATGTGGATGTAATTATACATTAAAATCATCATTTTATTTATAGTGAAAAAATAAACATTATGAGTATGTAATTACAAACTCATTAAAATTCTTACAAGTGCAACGCACGTAATATGTTACTAGTATAAAAAATATGGTGTGTCAGTGTGACACCATCTGTTTTTTCGGAGGCAAAAGTGCGGAGGCACTTGTAGCCTTTGTATCGTCAAACTCACACAGGCGGCGGGATTGCTGACGGTTGTCGTGGGAGTTGTCAGTGGCTGGGCTTCTTCTGGGTTAGTTGTAATACCCCGGCCAAAGTGATGAGCGGTGTGGTGATACGAGTCTTGGACCGGTGTTGGCAAAGATTGCATCGGAGGACTTGGCTGGCTAACATGGCTGGGGAAGCGGCGTCGGGAAGAACACAGGCGAGGTTTTCTGTAGTCCGCAATAGATTTAGTACAAATGTGAAACAATTGGTCTTTTTTTGTAGACTAGAACCATCACCCAACTTTCATCCGGGATTCCATTCCATCACCCAACTTTCATAATGACCTTTTCCATCACCGAACTTCAAATTGATGGCAAAATTAGTAGCCGCGTTAATTTTTCCGTTAAACTCTAAATTTCAGTTGTCACTGCACATCGCGTGACTACATTTGGTTATTGTATAACACCTCAACCAAGTCTCCCAATTCAATTATACCCCAAATCAGTTTCCCAACCCCTAAATCCAGCGAATTTACCAGTAGCAAATTGTGGTGACATGTCTTGGAGTGTACGACCGTTAAGAAAAAGTATAACACAAGAGATTATTGAGACCTATTATGGTCAGTCGCAACTTTTGTTGAACAAATTTTGGGGATTTTGTTGTGGGGATAAATTTTGGGGATTTTGTTGTGGGGATAAATTTTGGGGGTTTTGTTGCTGGGATTTGTCTTCAGTGGTCCCTTATACTTCCATTTTAATTTTTGTACTCTTTTCTATACAATCAATTTAGGGTTTCGTTAAAGAAAGTATTTGTTTAGTCTTGTTTTCCATTACGAGGAGGTATATGACGAGGAGTTCGCGATTAAGGCATGCGGGAGTGCTGCGTTAAACCTATTGAACTATGTAGGCGTACTATGGATATAGATTAGTTGAAAGGTGTTTGACATTAGGGACTTGGATGAGTTGCTCTTAAGGTCGGCTATAAGAAATGGGTTAGATAACAATTTGTATGCATATAGAGAGCACAGGTGGGGTATAATGATTGAGATATAAAGGTTGTTGGTGATGAGGGACATTGAAGTTTTAAAGGCTGGCCGGTAAAAAATAAGTTCTTAGATGTGTTTATTGGCTCTACACCCAAACAATGATGTTTGTGCATTATTATACACAAAAGGGATGCCTCTTAAGGTGCCCGAACTTGACATAGTGACTGAGGATATTGGTTGGTTGGCTTTGAAATATATGTAATGGAGAGTGAAGAGGGAGGTTCTTTAGCAGCAATAAGCCACATGATCTATTGAGTTTCTGCCGAGAGGAGGTATGAGAGTGAAAGAAATGGGAATGAAATGGGTTGTGATAGATGATGATGATGATCATGATCATGAGGGTAATGTAGAAGACATGGAAGAACATAATGTTGGTTTTTGAAGAGATAATTTGATGTTGAGTTAGATGATGAAATCGAAATAGAAAGTGGGCGAAACTTTGGAAACAATTAGAATTATCTCAACTTGAGCGGGTTGTATAGGGAGCGAAATGTTGCTCGGTGAAGAAAGAAGGAAGGTGGTATAATTTGATGATGTGCCATATAATTTGGTTGTACACGACATAGATGATATAGTAGATGCCAACTTGTATTGATAAGAAGAAAGCGTGTCGGGTCATATGCAAGACATGGGGTAGACTTTAAGAGGAAGGAATTTGGATATGAAGAGAGTGATAGTGATGCTAAAGAGGCTTGTCTCCTTGAGACTATAGCGAGATTCTAGTGATGAGGAGGGAGTTGTGATACGTGATAGAAATAACATAGGTATGTTCATTTCAATGAAATATTTGTGCAATCAAAAGTTCTTTCCTGGCACTTATTCTCCCGACAGAAACAAATGAAGAGGTTGTGGCTGTAATTTTCGATGTTGCATCGCTTAAGCGCTGCGGTTAGCATCAAATGATAAACGCCAGATAAGCAATACTAAGACACATCGGGGGGTTGTCCTAAGAAAAAAAATGGAGAAGAGGCTATCCAGGTACATCAATTTTTCCATCTGTAAACATTGCTACATTTCTACTAAATTTTTTTTAACACCTAATAACTGTAACACACATTTCAGGTTGGAAGTAGCAAAATGAGAAAAAAAGCAAATAACTACACTTGAACAACTTTTTGCTCAATCTCGGGCCATGCACCAAAGAAGAAAACTGAAGTAAAGCCTACTAAAAGAACACACTTTCGGCCCTAAAGAGGGCCTTGTAATTGAGAAGCCAACACCACGACGACCAACTCAGTGAACAACTGCTCAACCTAGAGTGCGGGGAATTGAGGAAGCCAACACCACTGAGGAAGCCATGCACACCTAAACGGGGGCGACTATACATGATGAGCTGAGGGACTTGACATCACGACGGCACATAGAGTTGCGACCAATCTCCCGATTCTAGCTAATTCAGGAGGCCCATTTGTGAGGCGAAAATGGTGGGGCCGAGAGGCCTCATGAGGAAGGATACAACCACACCGGTTGCAAAGAAAGTACAAACAAAGGGGCTACTACATCAAATATCAATCTTGGTGGTTGATTTGGAGATTGTTAAAGTTGTTGATGGAGATGCAAAGAGTATTGCTGCCATTGGTCGTGAACAAAGGCGAGCTAAAAGAGCAAAAGTGAAGCAGCAAACAATGACAACAAGAAAACATGGCTTGGACTAGTTTTATCAATTTAGACAATGTGTTAAGACAACATTTTAGCTCATCTGACATGAAACAAACGGTGAATGCTTTTTGGACATCTTTTGATCAATTTAGACAATGTTAAGATTCAAGTTTTGAATTCGAGACAATGTGTTAACATCTTCAATTTAATAACGATAAAGTGTCCAAAACAAAATCAAACATTGCAAAGATCAAGCATATCACTAGGACAAAATAAGTATTTCATTAATCCACCATAACATACAACAATTGAAAATTAGTCATCCAATTATACAAATTTAAACATCATTTATCCAACCATCAGTCAATAAGCATACTGTTTTACATAATATTGTACACAAGTAAAAGGCACAATACTAAAACAAACAATGAGGCTTTGAGGCATTTCTGCAAACATGTGGTATGCAACTTCTCTTTCTAATCTTCATCAATTCAACCATCTCTTGACCATACTTTCTTTTATTGCCCATGCCCCAATTCCTCCTCACTTAAGCTTCCAAATGCTCTCCAAACAACAATCTCATTCAAGCTTCTTTTTGGCGGCTTTGAGATAGAAGTGTCGTCCCATTCCATCAATCCATGACCTCCCTATAAAATCATAATAAAAATGTTAGTATATCATATATATTGTAAGTATAATGTCAAAAATAATACCTACCGTTCCATTAGGCAGCCCGAGAAAATCCGACCGGGATTCTCCTGATGCATGATACTTCCTTACGCACCTATAGCGCCATACTTCTGAGAAAATCGCCGTGCATCTCCATCCATCTTTTAATCGACTTCAATTGAGTGATAATAGAATTAGGGTTTGGTTAGGGTATAATTGAATTGGGAATCTGATTTTGCCCCAAATCGTTTTTACATTTGTTTTTTTTTTTAATTTAATTAAGATTTGAATTTACTAAATTAACCCTAAACGTAGTCACGTGACAGGCAGGTGACAACGGAAATTTAGAGTTTAACGGAAAAATTAACGCCGGGACTAATTTTGCCATCAATTTGAAGTTGGGTGATGGAAAAGGTCATTATGAAAGTTGGGTGATGGAATGGAATCCCGGATGAAAGTTGGGTGATGGTTACAGCCTTTAGCCCTTTTTTATATGAAAGAATATATGTTACACGCTATTTGATACGTAGTACCTCTATGATAATTTAGTTCTCATGTTTGTCTTTGTTGATGCGCAGATTATTGGATCAAGTTTTTCTGAAGATCGTGTTTGTTGGAAATCAATGAAAATTGATTCCCTTTTATTATGCCCGTTGCGACAATTGTGTATCAATTCATTTACCAGGTTGGTTAAATGTGATTACTGAAACTTAGTGTTCACCTTAGTAATTGTATATTACTAGTGTGGGTTCTCATGATAATTTAAGGGGTTATGAGCAATTGCTAGATCTTACTCATTAATCGTTATAATAATAGTAATTGGTCAATTATTATTATTAGGCTTGAGTGTTGATACCCTGTGCTATGGTTTTGGTGTCTATATTTTATTACTATTTTTAATTAATGCAGGCACCCACTACGAACTATTTCAGTCGCTTTAAACTATTTTTAGTGTCTAGGCACTTACGACTCTCGTACACTAATTTTCATTAGTGAAATGACTATATATTACCCATAAAATACATTAGTCCACATTAAAATGACTATTTTATCCCACTAACACTAAGTAGCAAGGGTGTGAAATAACTTCTTTTGCCCCTCGGAAGTTTCATTAAAGGTAAAATTGTCATTTCACTAAAAAAGTGTATAATGTTGCCCCCGCTTTACACGCCTCTACCCCCACCATATCCCCCGTCCATACACGCCTTCACCTTACTCTTACCTATTCCCTTGCTTTGTCCCTTACACTGCCTCACTTTGCTTTATGCGAAATGGCGCTTCTGACAAACCGCCATCACATTCCTTTGTCGCACCACTTCCTTTAGAAATCACCGCGTCATTTCTTCCTTTGTTAATAAATTTAAGGGGTTGATAATGTCTAAAGAAAAGCAAAGTACCTTTATTAAGCTTCAAGGTGAAGTCTTTGAAACCTTGATTGATAAGCAATGATTAGTGAAAGCAGCTTCATGCTTTAACAACTATAACTGAATCTCTCTCTTTCTCTCCATCTCTGGCGTCAGAATTATTAGGTGCGCCCCTTTCAAGGAAAAATCCATCTCTCTGATGCCTCATTCTTTGAACTAATCAAATCATCTTTTTTTGTGACAAATAATTATAATACTCCGTAATATAAATACTACCTCCATCCCAATTGTAGCAAGCATGTATGGTTGGAGACAACTATTCAAACATCAGAGGCTCAGATCTCTTAATTGAAAAACAAGGCAAAAGAGGATAGTGACACCGCCGCCCAGGCTGCCAAGTCTCCAGGCTGCGTGGGAGGAAAACCCAGTCCAAACCTATCCGGGTTGCCAAGCCAATTTAAGCCCCCGTGATTGGGGGTGTGGGTGGAAGCCGAGGTAGGGGATGGGGGTGGGCTAATGAGTGAGTAGAGGGGGTGGGGGCAGTAGGGTGAAAGCAACTCCTCACTTTTTGAAATAACAATTTTGCCCATAATGAAACTTCCTACTATTATACTTGCAAATGGGGAGGGCAAAATAGTCATTTTACACCTATACTTTAGTGTTAGGGACAAAATAGTCATTCTTTGTGACTGTGTGTATTTTAAGGGTAATATAGTCATTTCACTAATGAAAATTAGGTGTATGGGAGTCAGGGGGTGCCTAGATACTAAAAATAGTTTAGGGGGTGACCGGAAATAGTTCAGGGGGTGCCCAGACACTAAAAATAGTACAGGGGCCACATAGACACTAAAACCATGAATGCAGGGGGTATATCGGCCACCCGAGCCTTATTATGATACAACTTACTATTATCTCCCCGAGCCTAGAAGGTCACACACATACAGTAATATTCGAATTATATTTCATGCATGAAATTAAGCGAGACTTAATAAGAATTGAGAGATGTATCTCTCAACATATATATATTTATTCAAATACCATATTGATGAACATCAATTGGTTCAACACAGGTTAATCAATTAGCGATTGAGAGTGTTGAATAACTTGATAAGTTTATTCGATAGTGACTTGTTAGTATTTTAATTGACTTGTCAAGTTAATTAAAATGGAACAACTCACTAGTGACAAGTATTTGATTAGGGCCATAACGGTCTAATTAAGTTATGAGGTTAAACTAATTTCTTAACTTGAGAGTTGCTTGGTGGGAATTAGGCATTTGTTATTTAAAAAGAAAGAACAGGGTTTTTTATTTCATGAAAAACATTGTCTCTCCTCTTGGCAGCCCCCTCTAGCAATTGGAAGAGATTTTTCTCTTCCAATTTTGTTCCTCACAACTCTAGCAAGTTCAAGCTTTCGGATTCGATTCCCTCCTGGTGTGTACAATCTAGAGGACATCGTTTTGGTGTTGGACAAGCAATTGGAGAGGTTTTCAAGGGGCATTCGCGCGGCTTGAGGAGTTGGTTTCATTTTGTGTTCCGCTGCAATGTAAGAACTCTTTTATTCATATTGCAATTTATGTGTTTTAGATTAATATACATTATTTTGAGGATCCGGGATGTATGAATTTGGTGTTTTTCTCGCGAGTAAAATTCATACTAGATTATAACGATATTGTCATAACTGGTTGCATGCAACACGTTGCTATTCATTATCTATGACCAAGTGTCAAAATAGTAAGGGGTTTTCGGATATCTCACTTGCAAAGAACCTTTTCGATGATACGCATACAAAGATATGTTTTGAAGATTTGATCATAAATGAAGATCTCGAAAAAATATTCCTCGAGGAGACCCGGATATTGGGATAGTAATATTAGGTCATGATGGAACTCGTATGTTTATGGAAGGTGGTGGATCTCAAATCAAACACCTTACCATGAAGACGAACCCTAGGGCCTCACGCTATATAAAGGCGTGATATCAAGAATGAAGGACGTTGGACTACGAGTCCGTACACCTTGTTTTAATGATGACTTAAACATTGATTTACTATCTAACATGTGTGCTTAAGTGATTTATTTCATAGGCGTGTTAGAAAGGTGCTCGTCGGAAGCAAAGTTGATATTCATATCAAACAAGCACAAGATCAAGGCATTAAAGACAATGAAGAAATGTCATGGCTTAAGGTAAGGAAATACAATGCCAAAAATATGAATGCGGTCATAGAGAAGAAGAATCGACCATACAAGCTTCAAAATGAAGAATGGCGATGAAGAAGAAGATCGTCCATCTACCGGTCATGAAAGGACCAAGAAGAAGAGCTAACGAAGAATCAAGATCGGAAGAGACGAGTCTTGGATGCAAGCCGAAGATTAGGTAAAAGTTATGGCTTGAATCTTACTTTACTTTCCTTCCTTGATCTTGATTGAAGTTCTTATTTGGGAGATATTTTTCAAATCATTTTTGACAAAAAGAACTTAACCGTTTCAATGTTTTAAAGGATGTTTGTCAAAAGAAAATATTTTAAATATTTTAATATTTTTAAATCTGGGGTTTGATTTCATATTATCAAAAGACTTGAAAAGAGCTTTCCAACTCTTTTTGTTCGTCAAAATCGGAGTTATAACGAAGCGGGAAATGAATTTTTAAGTTCGTCCATCGTGACCATATGCTCTTGATAGGGGGTCTTGACGGAGTCTCGATGGGGTCTCGATAAGATGCCGATGGATCAGTTTTTGACGGATGCCTTAAGTACCCCCATCGAGGCGGGTCTCGATGGGCGTCTCGATGGGAGGGGGTGGAAAAACGCCATTTTTGACGTTTGAACTCCATTTTAACACCTATTTAAACCCCAATCTTCCCAAATCTTCCCCAACTCTTCCCAAACATTTTTGAGCTAAAAATACATCATTCAAAGGTTTTATTTCTCATCTTTAAACACCAAATCTCTCAAACATGTGAGCTTTAATCTTGATTATCAAAGAGAGTGAGTTTGGTTTGTGCCTACACTTTGAAATGAGAAATGGGAAACAAAGAGCATTCAAGGTGTTTGATGAAATGCTCAAATGGGGAGTTCAAGATCTTCAAAATCATCTACTCAACAAGGAGTTCAACACTCAATTTCATATCTACTCATTTATGAGGAGTTATAAATGTTCTTAAATTGTAATCCTATTGCGACTAATTAAAAACATTTAAATTGGATAAAACAACAATCTCTATTCTATAAAGAGATGTCCCATTAAGTTAGGATTTGTTCTTCATACTAGAGGCTTGAAGGTCTGAGGTGTTGTGAGGCTTACTCAAGCTAGGAATCGAGGAGATTGCCGTAGTGTTGAGGCTAGTGCTCAAGCAATAGGACATAGAGTGCTCGAGGTAGTGGAGTTGCATCTCCGACTTGATAGGAGTGAAATCCTGGGGTGATTCCTTGGGTTCTTAGTGGTGTACTAAGAGTTGAAATCCTGGGTTGCGGCTTGGGTTCTTAGCAAGGAGCTAAGGGTTGTAAGTTGGTTTGGGCTTCACCAACATTTGAAGAAGCACCATCTAGTGGATTCTAGAAAGCCTAAGATGAGGAGCCTTGGGTAGAGGATGTAAATTAAGCCGGAGCACAGGTCCATGCCTTGTGAGGTTGCATCTTCCATCCCTACTCTTTATTTCTAATTATATTGATATATTACTAAGATTCCCCGATTATATATGCTAGTTGATGCGCTAATTGAACCGGCATATAATTGAATTAACTTGTAGTATTGATAGAACAAGTTTAATCGAGCTAAAATTGAATATCCTATATTGATCGTAATTTAATATTCATTATTAGGATAGTTTGATTTGATCAATGAACTTAATTGTTATATTCCGCACCGATCAAATCATAATTAAACTTTCTATCAAGAATGTCTTAAACTCACCTAGTATATCTATGTTTTGAATTGTGATATGTTATATGAATTTCTATAATTGATCAATAATATGGACTTAATCATTATTATGCATGAATAGGCTTGAAAATGGTAATATTGATCAATATGAGTTTTGGGCATTTATTGCACATAATAATTGCTAGATCATTTTAATTATTTTATCTTTAATCTAGCATTCATTTGAGGAGTTTGGAAACTTTGGTATATGGTTAATTGTGTTATATTTGACTAAAGTTTCCATTTCGAATAATCGATTAAAAGTTTTAAAAATTCGAAAAATGGGTTAACAACCATTAGTCATATTCACCCCCCTCTAAGGGGCGTCATATAGGCTAACAATTGACACAAAAAATATCTTTATTACAACAAAGTATTTGCATTCATAGAGAAAAGTTTGTGTTTAGTGTCACGTCACTTGTGTTAGAAAGTCTCTAATCTTGTAATGTATGATTGTTATAACACTCTGTTGTAATAATCATTGAAAGCTTTCACTGGAGTTATTGTATGTGAACAGATGTCGATAAGGGGAGAAGAAAGATAGGTGAATCCTAGTCTTAGAAACTAGATTGAATGTTAGTTAGGGCGTCTCGTAGAATGTGGGCGTTGTGTATGACCCTACTTGTAATTACTTCATATTATAATTGGAAGTTCTCCTTTGGGCAAAGCTGCCCCCAAGGCGTAGATGCTATTACGGCCTTCCAGGCGGGTTACCAATCTATGAGTTATATGCTTTGCGTGTTTCATTTTATGTCACATTGTAAGTGTCGGTATTTGTTGTTATTACACTTGAATGTTTCTTTGGCTTAAGTTCACTTTTTCGGTCTTCCTTTGTCTTATGTTATGGTTGTTGTGAAGGATGTGGTTTTACTGGTAAAAAGGAAGTAACAGTAGCTTGGACTCTTTTAACAATCCACAATTTGTGTTTTACTCTCTCATTAAAACAATTTTCCATTATGTTTGGATGATTCGTGCTTAATTGCTTAAATAAGTATGCCTCATTCTCTAGTCCCATCCCAAATTTAATGTCTTAATCACTTGTGCGTTAAGAAATGCAATGAATTTTAACATAAGATGGATGTTGAAGAAAGAACTGGTAAAGGTCAATTCAAAAAGATACTCTTTTGTCATACCAACTTGTCTAGAGTTACTAGGAACATTTATGTACTAACAAGTATCTTGGAATTCAACTTAGTACATATAAGTCGAGGTTGACAGAACTCTTGTCCCACCTGGAGAGAGAGGGAGTGCTGGACTACCCTCTTCATTTGATGAACTCTTTGGTATACGAATGCAGTGCGAGTCTTGGTGAATCCTCGGGTGACTCTGAATATGGTGATGAGTCTTGGTGAATCCTCAATTTGACTCGAGATGTGGTGATGGACTAGTGAATCCTGGGTGACTACAGATATGGTGATGAATACTTGGTGCATTGTGGTGGTGGCAACGGGGATGATGGCCATGGTGATGGTGGTGGCATTTGTGATGTTTTCTCTGAATTGATTGCTCGTGTCCATTGGCATCCGAGTCTTGGACCCTTGTATCCTCAGGTGACTCTGGATATGGTGATGGGACGGGTGTATCATTCGCTGCCTGAGAATCTGGTGATGGGACTGGTGCATCCGCATGCTCACGGTGGTGGTGGCACTTGTGATGATGGCCATGGTGGTGGTGGCGGCGGCAATGGTGATGTTTGCTCGGAATCGATTGCTCTAGTTCATCGACATTCAAGTCTTGGATATCATTGTCACTCATGATATACTCATTGTTACCAATATTGAAGTCTTGGATATCATTTTCACTCATGATATACTCATTGTTACCAATATTTTCTACCGCAATTGATTGAGTGATGAGAACCACCATACCAATCAATGAGATGAGCCATAATGTAGTAGTAGACATCTTGATTTATGAGTTATAGTTCAGTTGTGAATCTGTGCATGGTTGAATGGCCATGGAAACAATTTATAGGGGGAGAGTTTGCTCTAACTTCTAATGTGTCAAAATATTTTGCAAGTTATTTGGTACAGTAACTCTTTATTACTGCTATCAAATTACAATTTTCTAACCATATACCAACGTACAAGAAAAGAAAGAAATCATAAGGTTTTCTTTATTTCTTTCTAATTATCGATAATCTGTTTTAGTTATTTAACATATAATTAATTACCTTATTATCAAAACGGTATTGAATATGATACATTACGCAATAAGAGTAATTATCTAGATATTACAAACTCAATGAATCACCTAAAGAAACAAGAGTAATCCTATGTTATCACTTATGATATTGTATAAGTTGAATATGGTTGAGGATCCTACCATCTCTGATTTATTTGACGTTTTCGTATATCGAGGTGAAACTTTGATCATTAATTTCTAATTACTTATTATTTAATAAAATATAAAAGTTATATCATTAGATTCGTCTTTGAAAATAGTTTCATAATATTATTTTCTTATAATTTTTGAACATATAATTTAAGAATAATTGATAATTAAAGTTTCACATCGATATATGAAAACATAAAATAAAAAATTAGAAGGAGTAATAGTTAAATCTTATTAGAACTCCTAACTTTTAGATTTTCAGATGAAGGGTAAATTCATAATTAATAGTGTGAAAAAGGAAAGCACTTAGCCATTATTAGCAGTCTTATATATGTTAGTGAAAGAAATAAAAAATAAAATTTCTATAATTTGAAAGAAATAAAGAAAACCTTATGATTTATTTCTTCTATTGTACGTTGGTATATGGTTAGAAAATTGTAATTTGATAGCAGTAATAAAGAGTTACTGTACCAAATAACTTGCCAAATATTTGACACATTTAGAAGTTAGAGCAAACTCCCCCCCTATAAATTGTTTCCATGGCCATTCAACCATGCACAGATTCACAACTGAACTATAACTCATAAATCAAGATGTCTACTACTACATTATGGCTCATCTCATTGATTGGTATGGTGGTTCTCATCACTCAATCAATTGCGGTAGAAAATATTGGTAACAATGAGTATATCATGAGTGAAAATGATATCCAAGACTTCAATATTGGTAACAATGAGTATATCATGAGTGACAATGATATCCAAGACTTGAATGTCGATGAACTAGAGCAATCGATTCGAACGACATCACCATTGCGCCGCCACCACCACCATGGCCATCATGCATTTACCTACCGTAGCATGCGGATGCACCAGTCCATCACGGATTCTCGAGGCGGCGGAATGATACACCCGTCCCATCACCATATCCAGAGTCACCTGAGGATACAAGGGTCCAAGACTCGGATGCCAATGGACACGAGCAATCAATTCAGAGAAAACATCACAAATGCCACCACCATCACCATGGCCATCATCCCCGTTGCCACCACCACAATGCACCAGTACCATCACCATATTCAGAGTCACCCGAGGATTCACCAGTCCCATCACCACATTCAGAGTCACCCAAGGATTCACCAGTACTTGCACCAGATTTCGCTTCAAAGAGTTCATCAAATGAAGAGGGTAATTGGTACCCTCTCCGGAGGTGGGACAAAGAGTTTCGCTCACTTCATTCTATATGCTTTAGTTGAATTCCAAGATACTTGTTAGTTCATAAAGTGTTCTTAGTAACCTAGACAAGTTGGTATGACAAAAAGAGAATATCTTTTTGAATGATTCTTAACAATAAAGTTCTCCTTCACCATTCATCTTATGTTAAAATTACTGCATTTCTTAATGCACAAGTGATTGAGACATTAAATTTGGATGCACTAGAGAATGAGTGTATATTACTATATTTAAGCAATTAAGCACGAATCAATCCAAACATAATGGAAAATTGTTTTAATGAGATGGTAAATCATTGAATTGTGGATTGTTAAAGAGTCCAAGCTACTGTTACTTCCTTTTTACCAGTGAAACCACATCCTTCACAACAACCATAACATAAAACAAAGGAAGAAGACAAACATGAGAACTAAATTATCATATAAGTACTTTCATTATGAAATAACGTGTAACTTATATATTCTTTCATAAAAAAAGACCAATTGTTTCTACATATTTATTTACTAAATCTGATAGTGGACTAGAAACCTGCCATACATTATTGTATTCTTCACGATCGTTTGCTTCTAGTTAATAGCCAAGTCCTCCACTGCAACTTTTACAACACCGGTCCAAGACTCTGATCACCACACCGTTCACTTTGGGCCGGGGTATTACAACCAATTGTAAACTGTACTTGGCCAACTCCCAATTATCAGCTGTCGTGATCAGGGGGCAGTGAGTTTGATGATCTGATGCTACAAGTACCTCATACGTACTTTTTGAAAAACCGGATGGTGTCCTGTGACACACCATTTTTTTATATAATTGGCGTGGTGAATTTCGAATAAATGACCTTCTTTTTACTAGCAAAAGGCCTTTTTCCATTAAATGGTATTATTAATCACGCATATTCAATGGGGTCTGATTTGGTGTTTAAGGGAGTCCGCGCCAGGTGCTTAAGTGAGTATATGTGTACTCAAATAGTTATATTTTGAGTACACTTATCTATATACTTTCTAAATGTGTGAATGTGGTTAGTTGTTTCTTCCATTTTTTGTTAAGACTAAATTACCCTCCCGTGAAACTAATTACAAAGCATATATTAATTATGAGAGTTATTTTCCCATGAAACTATTATTAATTATGAAAAATCATAACTAATGAGGAGTTAAAACAATAGTGATGGTTGAAAAATAAAATAGTTAAAAAAAGTTATAGATAAGAATCATTTAAATAAATGATACAAAACACACAATAATTATGAAAATGCATAATTAGTTAGAGATAAGAAAATAACGAGAGTCAAAAAATGATATGTAGTTTTAAAAAAAGTTACTTAATAATTAAAATAAAAGAACTTAAATAAATTCTTTACTTATTTTTTTTATTCTCAATAGTTCATTCGTAACAAAAAAAAGATTGAGATGGTTGAAGATTGATGTTGAATCTAACATTATCTCTTCAATAAAGAATCTATAAATATGGTCACCATATGAAGTTTTGAGAATATATCTTCATTCATATATGTATGATTTAATTGTTGAAGATTATTAGTTATTTCTTTTCTTTGTATATGTGTTTATTTATTTAGTAGCAATAATAATCTTTTTATTATTTCTAATACTCAATAAGTATGCATTAAGAAATCATTTTTTTAATTTTATTTTAAGATAAATTTATATATAATACTCAATTACAAAGCATTAAGAAAGTGTTTGTACATGTATGTTAAGACTAATTTTTTTTATAAATTGTGAAATCATAAGGATCAAAATTCAAAGATAAAGTTAAAATGAATTAACAACATTATTTTTACAACATAAATTTAATTATTAGACTCCGCAAATGTATGTAAAATAAAATACAAACTAAAGTTATTACAAGTTAATATAAGTTCAATGTTAGGTTACATTAGTTTTAACTTCGAGAATAAAAGACATAACACTTGACATTATATCGACTCTTTACTTTCTAATTTACATCATTATATAATAATTTTCATTGTAATAATTGTCTCGATCATATAATTGATCCTTTAAAAAGATTGAAAGATATCTTTGTATGTACTTATATATGACTTATATGTAATATATTCAATTTTTGTACATGCATGACTTTATACTAATGTAAGAATTATTTTGATTATAAAAATATTGAATTAATAATTTTTTATGGTGATATGCTCTATCGATCCTACAATTGATTATAAAAAATACTAACATAACATTATTTACTTTTTATCATAATTCAATTATAATATGAGTAAAACATTTCTCAATTATTAACTTCGATAATATTTGAAATTGTTTTATAACTAAAAGACCTATGAAACTTTTTTTTAATTAATTAAAGAAGATATACAATTTTATTTTTATTATGACGAAATTGTCATGTACATACTAATTAGTTTATTCTCGGCACAATATTGTTTTGAAATCCGTATCGCGTATTCACCCCGTTGTTGGATCTCAAAACACTTCACTCGGCCCGTCTCATTCTCAACCATAGCTCTCCACTTCTTGAAAGACTTCCTTACACTTAATTTATTTTTCGAAATAAACCCAAACTTTCATTCGCATCATCAATGAAGGTTACATAATACGATGAACCTCCCAGCAGAACCAATAGCGCGGTCCCAAACATGCGTGAACTATTCGAGCCTCTCGATTTCACGCTCAACGCCGGTTTTACTTAAAAATTGACTTTCTTACGCTTCCCCGAACACGGCTCTCCGCAGATATGATGATCATGATTTGAGCTCGGGTATCACATTGGCCCAAACAAGCAGTTTCATACCTTTTCGCTCATGTGTCGGTTGTGCCGAAACATAAATCTTCTCGGAGCTTATCAATAGCGACTATAGTCATTTGAGAACTCCCGGTGAGTCACGAGTACTATCTTCGGACTCTCGGGCTAGGTCATTTCACCTCGAGCTACTTTCGGTTTCCTTCACCCGGCGTCGTTCGGTAACCATCATCCGGTGACTCAGAAATCAAGCTCTTAACCAGCCGGTACATGCACTCACTTTAAGTCGATCTCTCCGGGTAGAACCATTTGGCTTGAACTAAGTTCATCCCATACCTTCAATCTTTAGCGGCTCACCGTTAGCAAGATGAACTGACCCATAATCTCCAGCCATATAATTCAACATTATATCCTGAGTGGGTGTAGTATGAAACGATGCTCCTGAATCAAGAATCCAAGAATTTATCGAGCAATCAACAGACAAGAGTAGAGCATCCGCATAGTCATCAACAACATTCACATCGCTCTTGTTGCCCTCTCGACTACCAGATGCCTTGCATTGCCGCAACATGTGACGGTTGCCACATCCCCGGCCTTTCGAAATCGTCCTCCAAACTTGAGTTCTTTCTTCCCTCTTGACTTTGACCTCCATTTATTCTTGACGCTTCCCTTTGTCATAGTTCCTACCCATTTCTACATTCAATGCAGAACCTTTGTCAACCCCATCATTCTTCCGAACTTCTTCGGACAGACATCGCTCTTCGACCGCCAACTTCTCATTTCCGGCGGATTACTCACCAATGACCACAAGCCCGACCGACTTCTTCACGGCCAAAGATGCCAATAGTATCAACGCTTGTAATTCATCATAAATTCTTCAACTTGATGAACAAGCCCCGATTTATCAAACTGTTGAAATCATTAAGGTGCCTAGCAATCGGAGTGGTCATTGACATTCTCAAGTGAAACAGTTGCTTCATCAACCGTGCACTTGTGTTGGCGGATGGTTTCATATAACCCGACAAGGCTATCATCAAGCCCATTGTGCATTGGTCTCGCCCGCTACATTAGCAACCACATTTTCTAGACAAGCACGGTCTCACTATACCCAAGACTTGTCTCCCAGCTATTCATTCTTCCATACTCCATATTTGCGAATACCGCCTAAAAGGCTTAAGCTTCCTTCCCGTACAAATAATCATCCATGTTCATCTTCCAATGGCGAAATCAACTGTCAAATTCTCATAGCATATGTGATACTCCTTCGTATTTTGCCATTTGAATTCGGAATAAATATATCTAAGACTCGAAGCTTTCAACCAAGCTACGTACCAATTGTTGGGAAGCGATAAATTACAACTAAGCAGATATATCAACACCCCGAGCCTCACGAGTCTAATATCTCATGTAATACGAACAAACAATAATTGAAAAATGCGAAAGTAAATAACACGAGATCTTTACTCCCCAGGTTCCCCTCGAAAGTGCGATCTGTTCTTTCTTGCGAGGAAATCAACTAGAAACCTCAAAGATTGTTACAAAGTCCTATCAAACTAAGTTTCTCCAATTGAAGTAATACTTTATAATTTAGTATTCTCAATGACAAATCTAACCGCTAGATTTAGCTTAAAATCACGTACAAATGATACTAATCAGTAAGAGAACAACTCTATTGAATTTGGAACAAATGGAAATTTGAGAGAAAATGGAATATTTTAGGATAATTAAATAAATGTGACCTAATCTCCATTTATTTTCTTCGGAGCAAATCTCATTGATGAGACCCCGGCCGAGACCCTTGGTCTCGTGGCGGTCGATGGCCTCTTCAGAAAGAGGTCTCGAACAGCTATACACAGACCGGGCAACATATTGCATCGAGACCCCATCGGGACCTCAGGGTCTCGATGGGCTCCATACAGACCGGCCTCCATTTTGCATCGAGACCCCCATCGGGACCTCAGGGTCTCGATGGGGTCTCGATCCCCTGCATCTTCAAACACTTGAAAATGCCTTCAATCTCAACATCACACATATTCAATGGGGATCGATACGGTGTTTAAAGAAGTCCGTCTTAGTCTTTAAGGTAGTATAATAATGTGCGCAAATAGTTATATTTTGAGTACACTTATACTCTAAAAACTGTTAAACACTTTTACACTATATACATAAGCTTTTCGAGTATATGTGTACTCAAATAGTTATATTTTGAGTACACTTACACCTATACATAATCTTTCGGGTATATGTGTACTCAAATAGTTATATTTTGGTACACATGTAACTAAGTAACTAGACTAATAACTCAGAAAGCTTAGTCCGGCGCACGATTCAATGGTGTCACACATATTCAGAGCAAGTAAATGGCTCCAAATTCTAACTATCTTCCTGTCTTGTGAGAAAGTATGATTTAGACAGAAACCTTGAAGTGTTTACCAAAAGAACAATAATATATTAATCACAATTCACACCAAAACAATCTCAGCAAATAAATTTTAGTTATTCCTTGCATATATTTTTTATTTTATGGTTATTTGCTTTCGAGTGATGCAAAGTGCATCTCACTTTGGGACTCTATTCTTCTCAAATCACAACATAACTACTTCTACCTCTGGCTTTCTCATTTCTGGCATATATTTGGCATTTGGCTTTGCTATAATAGTTTAAAGTACATTGGTAAACCTTAAAAGTCATGATACTTAACTATGTCTATACTGTTACTCCATAAATATCTGTTAAGACATTATTGTAGAATGTATTCTATTATTATTGTATTTAACTTAATTTGTTTATAATATATATAACTTTCCAACTTAGTAGTCTCTCCAATTCATATCATAAGTTGATCGATTTTGAAATAATGGTTTTACTATGTATAATGATACTTTTACATACACTAGTAAAGGAGGCGTGCGATGCGACATGTAATCGATTTCTCAAAATGTAAAACTTACACTCCTTTGAATTTTTCTAATTAATATTTTGAAGGATACTTTGATCACAAATAATTCTTTAAATATAATATAAAAATTAAAACAAAATCTGATGTCATAGAGAGATATTATCTGGCCCGATATGTCCATAAGAAATACAAATATTACTTTAACAATTTGATGTCATCTGACTAATTGTATTGACGAATTGATCATCAATATTGTATCATCGAATTATTTGCTTTTATGTCGGTTAATTGGTATGATTTAAAAAGTATAATTTAAATTTTTGTGGATTCCAATATATAAAATTCATATCTGCATGGAATTAAATAACAATATTGATTATAATAATAATAATCTTCCTACTCAAAGCATATGGTTATTTAACTAATACCTATTATAATAATAATAACAATAGTTCTACATAATAATAAATAATAATAATAATTCTACAAAAATATATAATTATTTAACTAACACCTATTATAATAATAATAATAATAATAATAATAATAATAATAATAATAATAATAATAATAATAATAACAATAGTTCTACATAAAAAATATTATTATTTAACTAACACAAATTATTAAAGATTGAAAATGACATATGACGAGAAACCCATATTAATGAAAGGAGTAATAAATTAATATTATATAATATATGAGGCATACTCTTGTGAATTGATTCATGAAAGTTATACACGCAAAATTGGGCAAAAATAATTGTGTTATTCAATGCATACCTTTGAATCATTAAACATGCACTGAAGATAAATAAACAAAGTTAATTAAAAAATGGTATGCACGACAACTATAAAGTATATATATGCAAAATATATATGATGTATCATCCTCAAATGATTCAATTCCAATTGATAATCTTACGTATATGATGGATACGTAATACTACCTCAATTTTTTTATTTGTTATTTTCGTATATCGAGGTGAAACTTTGGCCATTAATTATTAATTTCTTATTATTTAATAAAATTTAAAAGTTATATCATTAGATTCGTCTTTGAAAATAGTTTTATAATATTATTTTCTTATAATTTTGAACATATAATTTAGAATAATTGATAATTAAGAAAATTTCACCTACATTATGAAAAACATAAAACTCTAAAAAATAGAGAATAATGAATTAAATTTCATTAGAACTCTAACTTTTAAATTTTTTCGTAGCGGCGGCGGCGAGGTCGGTCACGTTATTAGATTTGATGGTGGCCTCCTGACCATCCGCAGTCTCCGGCCACGTTTTCCACCGCTCGCGTGCTTTCCATTTGAAACTTCCCGGTGGTGCCCATCCTAAATTACCCAGGTCAAAGCACGCTTAACAATGGAGTTATTATAGGGCCGAGCTTCGAAAAGAAGATTGCATCTTGATGATATGAGTAGTACCAATCAAATCTTATCAAACATATCACACACACGCAAACAAGCAGACACACATTTTTGCGGTCGGGTATTACGCGCACATTGTAATAACACGTTACGAAAAAAAAAAAATTAATTTTAGATTGGTGGGACAGGGGAATGGTATAAATAATTTCGATGATAATATTATTTAAATAAATTTTTTAGCGAATTACATTATAATTTAGTAGTTTTGCTATGAAAATTTATCTTTGGAATTGGGTTAGATTTGAATTTAAAATGCGATAAGCGGAGAAATTAACGAAGCGAGCGGGACTCGAGTTTTTTTTAAATATCTATCCATGCTTATCTTCCACATCATCATCACAACACTTCATCTTCTTCTTCTTCTTCCATGTTGGCCGAGTTTCACCCCCCCCCCCTTTAAATTTTTCTTCCATTTCTCTCTTCGATTGTCGCTCAAACTCAAGATCGTTTGTAGAATATCGTTCTCCCCATCATTCTCTTCGAGTTAAGGTATGAAAGTTCAAGTCTTTTGAGATATTTCTTGGGTTTTGACATAGTTGACTTTTCCATAATTCAATTTTATGATGAATCTTAGTTGGTTATGGGTTCTGTGATGTATATAAGTGATTAATTCGTGATTTAGAGGTCGTTTTGAGGATGTTATGGGCGAGTTGACTTTTCTAGGTTTGACTTTGGGGTGATAATTTTATAAGACTTTAAATGTGTAGGGATTTTAGTAGGACCTTATTGTAGCTATTGTGAGTTAAATCATTTAAAAAATTGATTAAAAGCGATTAGGTTGAAAAAGTAATATTTCAAGTGGAGTTGTAATTGATATTTTGGAGTATAGGTTGTTAATTAGGGATTTTGTTGGTTAACTAGAATGACTTATAAGTTGATTTATAATGATAAAGTGATAAGATGGAATTTTAGCGGGGATCAATTTGGTTGTGTCAGATGGGATTATAATTGATAGTTTGCAGTCATGTTAGACAGTTTAGAAATCATTAGATTAGAGTTGATAATGTTTATACTAGAGCGTAATTCTTGGTATTAGTTCTGGTATACTTTACAGGTGTTGTTAGGCCTTGACGCGGAAGGGCGCGTTCGTTATCGCGTTAGCGTAAGGACTTTAGCGATAGCTAGCAGAGGTGAGTACTTATCTCACAGGTGTTACTTTACGTACTTACTTTAAATTGTGTTAACATGCTATTGTGAAGTGCGATTATGTAGGAATGATATACATGTAATTGTGGTATGATTAGGTGTGATTCATTTGTGTGAGCCATGATATGATTATGTGATTATAGTCTGTGGCGTTGAAGATTGCTTGAGGTAAGTAATAACGAACTCTGACTTATATTTAGATTTACGTGGCCTTGTCGGCCTTTGTTGTATTCTTGTGGCCTTGTCGGCTCTTTATGTATTTTTGTCGGCTGATTGTGTTTGACTTACGATTGTGAGGTGTTTTTAGGCGTATTAGCGGATATTGTTTGGGAGTAGAGTAGATGGTTATTGAGAGGTGATGGTTAGAGTTATGTATGTCTTGAGGTGACTTGATGTAGGATATGACCCTAGAATTGGGATGGTTATGGGTTAGGTGGCTCTTTAAAAAAGGCGTTGTGTATCGACTTTATACGTCGGTATATAAGGCGTTGGGTATCGGCTTTATACGTCGGTATAGGCGTTAGTGCTCGACTTTATACGTCGGTATAAGGCGTTGTGTATCGACTTTATACTTCGGTATAGAGCGTTGGTTATCATTTATACTTCGGTATAAGGCGTTGTAGATTAGCGGAGTTGAGCTTGTAATGCGTCGGGGATTAGGGCCGGATGGTATTTAGTTGATAGTGATTGATGACTAAGAGTATAGTTTTGTTGCGTCTGTGTTGTAATTTCATACGGTTTGGTGTGATTTTATTCGGTGAGTTGTATTCATTATTGAGACCACATATTCTATGTTATGCCATGTGATGTATGAGAATTTCCTTTGTAAAGTATAAATATGGTCTTGGGTAATCAGGTTATATATCTATACGCGTGTTGACTCCTATGTTCATTTGTTGTGTAATAAGTAGCGTATGGTTTAAGTTTCACCCTGTGTTAAGTTTTCACTAAGCTTCGCGGCTTACACCCATTTCGTTTTGGGCGGCATTTCATTTGTGCAGGTTGGCCAGACGGCTAGTTGAGCAGGGGAGGCATTGGAGAAGCGATTACGAGGGCTAGGTGAGCATCGGGTGGCAAAGGATCCTCTGATGCGATTTTGATGTGTTGTCAAGCATTTTTGATTGTTGTACTTTATTTTCAAACTTTAGCATTGTCGGCGTTGTCATTTGTATTGATGCAGTCTTTACTCTCTTTTTCTTAGCCTTGCCGCATTACTATTTATTTGGGAT
This sequence comes from Lithospermum erythrorhizon, assembly GCA_019722365.1. Taxonomy (NCBI): domain Eukaryota; kingdom Viridiplantae; phylum Streptophyta; class Magnoliopsida; order Boraginales; family Boraginaceae; genus Lithospermum; species Lithospermum erythrorhizon. Next base: position 160,946 of record JADFUC010001248.1, on the reverse strand, counting down.
GCATTGTATATATATGGAGTTGGTTGGTTAGATATCACGATGGATAGTAAATTTTTAAGCTGTGATTATTTTGGAAATATTATATGTAATGATTTTGAAGGAAGCAGTAGTTTTAAAGTAGATAGATCCATCGGTTTGAGTGATTAAATTGTTCGGGATTATAATGAATCTCACCTCGAGGTGACCTGACACAGGCGGGTCGTTACATTTTATATAGAAGGATAAAGTAGTAATTAATAGTGTGAAAAGGGAAGAAACACAACCATTATTCACACTTTTATATATACTAGTAGTGTGATACGTGCATTGCACGTGGACATCATTGAGGAGAAAAATATATCTTTATATAATTTTTAAAACAAATAGATAGAAAAATACGAAAAAGAAATCATGATAGGGATAAACTTGACTAATTAATACATTGATAACTTCTTTATTAAAATTTAAAATTGTCATTTTTTTTCATTTGTCTCGAAAAATTAAACAATCTCTTGCTTTTCATTTATTATTATTTCTTGTTCACTTTGCTTTCTTAAATTCTAGTTTTATTATTTACAATATTTAAGCATATCTTCATATCGTTCTCTCCATAAAATAAATTATTTTCATATAAAATTATGAATTACTTTATCATCAAGCACACTGATATATAACTTTAATTAGATAGGTTACACCTAATATCATCAAATAACATTCTAATATATATAATATTAATCCTCATGTCTAAGAAAATAAACAAGTAATAAAAAATAAATTAATAATGAATGTTAATATCGGGGAGTCGCGTTTTTGTTTGTTCTTATGCGCCATTAAAACTTAAACATTATATTACTACTTTATATTTTATTGATTTCCATCTTAAATTTTAAATACTCTGTAATATTCATGTTTCCTATAAGTATATTGAATAGTTTTTTACTTTTGCATATGCACAAATAATATTTTATATAAATTCATTATCTAATTATCGAAAAAAGCAAAATAAATAAATATATATATATATATATATATATTATATATATACGCATATAATCAAATATCTAAATTGAATAATCGGCTTCTATATAAAATTTAATTATATTATTTTTATAAATTCAATTTCATTCAATAATAATTAATAACCAATTGTAAATCGTATATATTTGTTATATCATGTTGTAAGAAAAGAAGATATAATATGATAACAAATAAATAAAGTATTTTCTTCAATTTATCTTTGAGTAAATGATAATGTTTAATTAATCACTTACATATTAAAATACTTAATAATTCTTTTATTAGGAAATATATATTTCAATTTTTCATTTCAATACTCCCTCATTCCAGGTTTAATTGATCTAAATACGGCAAAAAAATTCATTTCCTTTCATCATTAATTTTCTAATGATTAAATGAAAATGTCTTGATCGCTTTCAAGAAGCATGCATCGGATTACGGTTTCATCCATATTAAGTTTGTCAATCATACATTAAAATATGAACGCACCAATTTCATCCATATCAATCTCAAGTAGAAATTTGGTTGTCTGATTAAGATAAACTTCTTGTAAGTGCATATTTTCATAGTGACCTTCTCATCAAGGAGTATAAAATAATTGGCTAATATTGATTATATGCAAAACTAACTATGTCATATCTGAGAGAGAACATCGAATAGTCTAATTGGTTGGGAGGTCTTCCCATTGACTTAGAAGGCCTAGCGTTCGATTCTCATTGTAAGGAGGCGATGGGTGGGTTTTTTAATGAACAAAAAAAAAACTATGTCATATACAATTTAAAAGATATTGTGTAAAGAAATAGCTTACAACACCAATTAATGATCCTCCAAAAAAAGTGTTCAAGAAGTTCCTTCAGACATCATTAAAAGTTTGAACACAAGCTCACAAGGTATACAATTAGCCCCTAACTAAATAAAATATCAAATTACATGAATAACATACTACACCAAAATTAGAGAAATTATATTGGACTTAACGTTATTGAGATTCTCAATCAAACAAAGCCAATAATTTGTATTTCATTACAAAAGCGTGCTCCAAATCAACAATTCGGACACTTGAAGGAATACAATGCAATGGTTGTGGAGAGCAAAACACATAAGAGATTCCAAGATTATCAATTTAACATTTAACAGTATTTAAGAAATAATAATTCAAACAAGTTAGTCTTCATGCCAACGAATTTTAACACCTATCTACAAAAAACTAAATATTTATATAAAAAAAAATAGATATTGCCTCAAGCTGGAGGCTACCAACGATGACCACTTAGCATCACTTGTACTTTTTGGCGAGGCAGCTACAATGTTCATTGGATGCTGGTCACGGAATTTGTCGACACGATAAATAAGGTATGTAAAGACCTCGAACTCAAACCTATTAAAATAACAAATATCAAAACAATCAAATGACTCTAATCATATTATCATCTTATCGAAAAATGCAGGATCATATGAATGCAGTGTGCTACCAACAACTTGGCTCTTCTTGTTCAAAGGAGTACAAATTTTATTTCAAACGTGACAATACAACTACTAAAGATAACAAACTTTCAACAGTGGTAGAACCAACAGAAATGACGGACCACGAGACTTACGAACAAGACAATGTGAAAGAGATCAAAGAAACGTCGCAACAAGAGAAGCAAGCAGATGTAGCTGAGCAAACTGAAAAGGCCAAAAACAAGACTACAAAAAACCAAACCAATAGCAAAAACAAGACAAAAAACCCATCATTCTCGACGACAGGGATGAGGACGAAGACAATGAACCGATTATCACGTTTATAAAAAGCAAAAGGATAAAAGTAGAAAAGCCATGAATAATGACATCATGGACCTAGGAAACAACTCTTTCATATTGTTTTAATGCTCAAATAAGACAAGGTTCAAATATTATTTACTCTTATGTTCCACCTACTCTTATAAAAAAATATTTCCGACCACTATAAACCAATGATTGTAGAAAAAAAACATAAACAACAAAAAATAATGTTCACATGCAACGCACGTAATCTACTACTAGATATTAGTGATTAAGTCAATAATCCACAATTTTAGAACTTTTTGAGAAGGTTCAAGTAGGTTATTCAAATAAAAACAAACAAAATAATACTCCCTCCGTTTTTTTTATTTGTCGGTTTAGCAATTTTCACATAGATTAATAAAAAAAAAAATTAGTCAAAAAGTATATTGAAGATGTAGAATGACGATCAATTAAAACTATATCATTGGTTGGTTAATAATTTCATGAGAAAAAGTATATTGGAAATGTAGAATTACAATTTTCTATGGTAACATGACAAATATTTTGAAACAAAAAAATTTAACTTAAAACGACAAATAAAAAAAAACGGAGGGAATATAAAAAAACACCTAATCTTCTACCACAGCCTTTTATCAAGTCCATGGGTGTTAAGTTATGTAAGCCTAGTGAAAAAACATTACAGCAAGAATAAAGTAGAATTATGAAACTATTCTCATTACTTCTCATTCCAAAAATAGTTCCAAAATGTGTAGAACACATCATATCCATAACATAAAAACATAAGAAAATTTCCTGAATGAAGAACGACAGCCTCATATAGAGCTAATAGGCTAATACACTAGATTATATATAATGAATGCACCTAATAGAGATGCCGTCTCCGACATTATTCAGTGGCGAATGCAGAACGAAGCAGACAACTGAGCAGCTCTACAAGAGCGTGGATGGTGTTTCTTGCTCCTATGAAGTTCAATGATTTCCCTCCCCCCCTATATTTCTTAATTGTCAACTCCTTAGACCGTCGTCCAAACTGTTACTTTCTTCTTCTTTGGTTTCTGTTGCAGATTGCAGAGGATATGCGTGAGAGGTGGGAAACTAGTGATCATCACAAAATCCAGGAGTATGTGCCTATCATTCTCAGTTGCTGTTACTTTTATTGCATTGAGCTGAATATTTTATACTTGTATTCCAGCCTCAGTGAGACCGCATTTGGAGAAACAACTAGTGCAATGTCACTGAAGGAAATACGGCGCAGAGATCCCTATGACTGCATATTCATTTTTCTTTTCTTTTCTTCATAGTTTTATGTTAACAATGGTCTTTCTCTTTGCCAGAGTTGGTACCTGAGGTTCAAGAAGTGATTAAACCTGTCCTTATTGCTTACTTTAAAGTAAATTTCTAAACTAATGTTTTTTTCTTGCCGGATTTACTGAAACTGGATGACACATAAATCACTGTACAGGAGATGCCAAAGTTTTGAAGAAGTATTGTAGCTCTGAGGTTGTTGAGCGATGTAAGGCAGAACATAATGCATATTCAAGTCGAGGCATTTTCTTTGATAACAAGGTGAAAATTCACTCCTCTGTTATAATACCTGTTCAGATACTTTCATTTGCTAATCTTGTTTCGTCAACTGTCTTGTGTTCATATTGTTTTTATACATGTCTCTTAGATTTTAGCTTGTGTCTCTTAACTTATGTCTTCTAAGAGCAAATGGGTTTTGTAAATACTTGGATATCCTCAAGAACGTAAAGTGTATACAAGTGCAAATTTGTCTGATTCGTAAGCTTCTGTGCAGATCTTACATATTTCTGAAGCTCAAGTCCGAGAGACCAAAATGATGGGAGAGAGTCCTATAATTATATTAGCGGTACTGTCTGATCTTCATTTATAGTTTTACCTCCTTCTCTTACTTGTTGTCTGCTTTTTTCTCAAGACAATTAACCTCTTGAATACATATGCAGTTTCAAACACAACAGGTATACTGCATACGTAATAGAGACGGTGCAGTAACTGAAGGCGGAAAGGTATGTGCCGGATTGCAATTTCAGCAGACCACTTATTATTTCTTGGCCCTTTATGTTTTCACTTTTGTGTGTGTTAAATCCTGTTATTTGTGTTTGCTTACAACCATGATCTTTCAGGACACAATCCACACCATCTATATGGAGGTTGAGAGAAATGCAACAGTTTGGTGTCCATGCCCTTATCTGACTTTGTCCGCCCTTACTGCTTGTGAGAAGAAATTTTGAACACTGAATCAAGTTTTCTTTGTAGTTTTTTTTTCTTAATCATGTTGTCATGTTCATCTATAGCATGAGCAGTCACTAAAATTCAATTCATAGAATGAGGCACTGATTTTATTGCCAACATCTAACACTAAATATATATAAGTTCATGTGGTGTTAACAATAATATCACTATGTTCGATTTCTGCCTTCGATTCCTCTGCATGATAGGTTGCATGAACACCATATAACAAGTAAAACAATGTTATGAAACCTGCCCATACACCAAACCTTTTGTAAGACAACATCTTCAACGTTGCCATCAAGAAAACATTGAGGAATATCGAAATGGCAGCCGGCCATGGCATGAATGGCACTGCCCAGCGGTATGGCGGTTCTTGGTGGTTGATTGTAATGCAAGGGACGACAACAAAGTATTGGAATATGGCGGTGATAATCATGAAAAGGCAAGTGAACAATATTAGTAAGCCCCACAACCATTTTTGTTTGAGTTTCCATGATATGGAGAAGCCGATTGAGGTGGAGGAGAGGAGGAAGAGGTAGAGGAGGATTCTTGAAGGAGGGTTGTTTCCTGTCACCGAGTAGCGCCTGTAGATTAGAGCGTTGGCCACTAGGTAGAATACTAGGAGGGTGCCAATTGATATGATTTCCATCACTATGTCCAGTCCTGTGAAGAGTGCAATAGATGCTTGGCATACCCCTGCATTTGGCATTTGTTTTTAGAACTTGTAAGAAAATTGTAGAAGCTACAATGTTGTTTTATTGAAGAAGAAGAATAGACAATGATTACCAAGGAAGATGGTTGCATTGATGGGAGTGCCTGTTGAAGGGTTCACTTTGGCTAGCCAAGCAGGCACGAGACAAGCCCTCCCAATGACACAGATGTACCTTGCTTGCCCAAGCATGGCAACCAAGAGTGAAGCAACTATTCCTAGACTTGCACCTGCACCAACAACATTGCTTGCCCATTTCCATCCCATGCCCCCAAAAGCTGAAGAAAACGATGCCCTTTCCGCAATCTAGTAATTAGTTTACCATTTGGATCAATTCTGAGAGGGAGGGAGAGGAGGAACGGGGCTGGGGGTGGAAGAGAAAGGAATTGAGACTAAGGGGACTAACCTTGTCATATGGAACCATTAAGCATAAGGATAAAGCCATGAGGCAATAAAGAGCAGAGACAATTAGAACCGAACCAACAATTCCAATTGGGAGGCTGTATGAAGGATTCTTGATCTCTTCAGCCATTGTTGAGACTGAATCAAACCCAATATAGCTGAAGTAAACTATTGCTGCTCCATCAAGGACTCCTCTTACTCCAAAAGGTGTTAGTCCTCCAGGTTTTACTAGGTTCTCAAAGTTTCCATTGCAAAAACCAGCAACTATGATCAAACCAAAGAAAATGATATGGAAGATGGTCATCACAAGGTTCAGCATGGAACTCTCCTTAGTACTGCAAAACCATTAAAAAGAATCATGAACAACAAGTCTCGACCAAACCTGTAACGAACAATAACTACCACGTGCAACACACTTAAGATTTTTCTTGTAGCTTTTAAATAGTTTATTCAATTTCTTGTTTTAGTAGTTCAAACCTGTGACACAAAATGAGAGTGAGAATTGTTATTAATGCAACAGCTGGAAAGTCCAGCATGTTATATCCCTTTGTGAAACCTTCCACCTCAATCCTCCATGAGTTAGGTTCATTTTGTCCAAAAGCAACACTTAAATAATCAGTGAAACTTCTTGCAACAGCAGCATTAGACAACACATACTCCATCAGTATATTTGCTCCTCCAAAATAGCCAATAAATTCTCCTGCATCATAAATTGCAAATTCCTCATATTCATTAGCTTACAAAATGTTGCATGTATTTTTTAATTAATGCATGTAATGTTATTCAAGCTTTTAGAGAATCTGTGTGCTAGCTCTCTTGCTTGAAAGCAGTTTAAGGTTTAGGCTTTGGTTCTGGATCTTCTACTCCTCTTGATGTTCCACTTTTGTACCACGTGGTTCATATGTTTGTACATTATCCATTGTGTGTTTACACAACATTTATATCATAATGTCCACATAACATGATGTACAAACAAATGAAACATGTGATACAAAAAGAGGCATCGAAAGGGATAGATGATCCAAAACCGATAAAATTTGACTTTATTTTTTGCTTATCAAACTTGTAAATATTGTAAGGCTATATTTTAAAAAAATCTTTCATGAAGCTAGCATACAACACACTGACACACAAGAAAAGAAAAGAAGAAGAATCTTGATGTTTTTACCAAAGGTTAGCCTGAGATAACTAAATGCTCCACCAGCCACAGGAGTTTCAACAGAGAACTCAGTGTAACACAAGCAGGAGAGAAGAGCTGAAATTCCAGCAATGATATATGATATGAAAACAGAAGGCCCTGATGTTTGATGAGCAACAGTACCAGTTGTTACAAAAACTCCAACACCAAGCATTCCTCCAACAAACATATCAAATCATGCCATTTTAGTTTCCTTTTCATGTCGGCACCAGACCTTAGCCTCATTTTGTTTAGCTCTTGGTCTGGTGTCCATGTAGCTAGAGCCCTTTTCTTTAACCTGTGAGGAGTGTGAGATATGAAATGGATGAAATTAGACAAAATGGTGGTCTTGGATGTGGTTGATTCATTAGATGGCATGATTGTTTTTTACTTTAGCTAATTGTTACACAAGTAGTTTGAGGCATTGGAGGCAGGATTTAAATATGCAATGCAGAGGGAATTTGACATTCCTATACTGTCATCCATGTATATTTATTCATATATGAGTACGTAATGGCTCATTTCATTACATACGCTACTTATTTGTACTTCACTTCTGACATATCAATATCGATATGGATATTGATATTGATGTTGATTTTGATGATATTGTATATATATTTATTTATGTACATTGGTTTTGAGTATTGTTTGTCGATTTACATTGAAATGGGGTAGTGTATAAGTGTATTGTGTACATACATTGTATTGCATTATTTAATTAATCAAGAAAACAAATCTAGTGCCTGTTTATATATGCTTCACCTGCTGGTTGACAAAAAAAAGTATGTTACTTTTGTACGTTCTGTCTGTTATTCCCTCATTCTTAAATCAATGTATTTTTATGATTTGACTTTTTTTATATGTTATAGTATAATATTTTGAACATAATATAACAAAATATATTTTCCAACATACTTTAAGTCAACGGTCAATAATGACACTACTGGAAAATGGACTTTCAGAGTCGGGGGAAACCGACACGACCCGCCAAGCAACATTACTTAAATGGCTTGGGTTACCTAGAATCGACGCCGGCTTTTGCGCCGCTAATTTCCATCCCGATGCCAAACTCCGACGCCAAAAAGCCCGATTTAAAGTGCGGGCTTACCGACTCAATACCGACGCCAACACTTAAATTAATTTATTATTGATTTAAATATAACCGATGCTATACCGACGCCAACATTTCTTTAATTTATTTGAGTGATGATTCATGTTAATCGATTATATGGAGTAATTTTGATATCTTCGACTGATTTTGACGCCAATATGTACAGGTATGAGAGCTGAGAGGTACTTTATTTGATTTACTGACTATTTTATTTCATTTTGGACCCGCCGCCATACCCGACGCTATCCCAGGCTAGTTCTGCATTTGTATTTAAACTCCCGACGCCCACCCGACACTAATGCGTTGCAGCTCTAGAATAAAACCATCCGTGATGATGCAAATGTATCATAAAAGATCCGACGCGATTCATATATTCCTCTCAATCCATACAATCATAATATTTCCGGGGCCTATACAATCTCAATCACAACAAAAATATCCAAAAAAATATATTATAAATAACTAAAAAACATATAAAAAACACAAAGAAACACAAATAACACAAACTTTGTTACACAAATAACACAAACAAACACAATAACACAAACAAACACAAAAACACAAAGAAATACAAATAACACAAACAAACACAAATAACACAAACAAACACAAAGAAACATATAAAATATCATTGCATTATCAACATTTGTTATTAACAAAATAACATAATATAAAATAAGAAACTACCTCCAATGAAGAAATTTCTCCATAAATTCGTCCAATTTTCTACAAAAAAAAAACATAATATAAAATATTAGAAACTAATTAATTTAAAATTGAAGAACAAGATGAAGTCACCTACAAAATGAAATTAAACAAAGTTAGTAATAATACAAATGAGTATGGAACAAATTACCTCTTTGAAGTCACCTAGAAAGTAAAATCAAACAAAGTTAGAAAATAAACAAAGTTAGTAATTAAATTGAAAACGAGATGAGAAACAATTGGAATGAATTAAAATAGAGAGAAAGACGGAAATAAACCTAGTAAAAGAGAATGAAATGAATTGGATATGTATGTGTGATATTTAAAGACCTGGTTCTGGAATTTTGCACGGCCCGACGCTAACCCGACGCGACTCCGACGCCAACTTTTATACTAATTTGAATTTCCCTCGTAAAACACTTGAGCGGGAATCAGAAACTTTCGAACCGACGCCAAACCCGACGCCAACTCGACGCTAAATCTGGAAATTTTCTGCAACATCCGACGCCATCCCGACGCTAATAGTGATCTGCAGAAAAAAAAAGATGCAGTTTTACAAAACAAAACCCCCTGCATATATGTTATACGAGAATAGAACAAATCGTGTCACATTTACAGAACTCAATATCGATATTAACAAACACAAAATACCTCAATACATAAATTTGCATTTTAATACGTAGTTTAATACATAATAGTCATTTATTACATAAAAAAGTTGTAAATTAGTTCTCCGAGTCATCGTCCTCATCGGGGTAGTCCGACGCGTATTCTGAGTCAGAGCTATTCTCTATTTCCCCGCAACGATCGGTCCTCGCACAATTACGAAAGCCCCCTTTTCAATAATGTCAACATCACTCCGCTTGATCTACAAGAACGGGCGGAGGACGCTCCTCTCGCTGAAGACATCTTCGCATTCAAAGCGACACATCCACATTCTCGCATATGAGTCCAACCAACTCGCTTCTGGAAGATTCGCTTATCATGACATGCCATCGCTATGTCCGGTCAGACATAACGACGATAGTATACTTGTTGTGTCTACGCTAGATAAACGTATCATCTTTAAAACCTTCCTCGGGTCGTGTTTGATTTGCACTATCACATTCTTCGGACGCACCCGCATCCACTTGCCGGGTATCAAACCGTAAAACACTTGAAAAGTACAACTTGTCGGGTGTAGCCGCACGCCAACTCCCCAAATCTCCTCAATCACACCATAGTAATAAACATCGGCTCTTCATCTCCTCCGGTATAGAACCTTTGACACAAACTCCGCCGATGTAAGCGGGTTCTATTACCATCGCCTGCCTCGATGTCAAAGTAGTACCACATGAGTAGCCTTTGTACCTTTGATTGGAGCGGGCCTAATGAAATTGTATGTAGGAGAGCATTTTGGTCAATCGATTATCTACACGCCATGAAACCATTCAAGTTTGGTGATTGCCGATTTCTTTGTTCCGTCGACTGCGATCCAACTCGTCAAGGTATTCATGGTAGTACCTAGAGGAAACGTTATTTTTTAGTTAACAACTATATCGTGGTACCAAGTAATCAATTTAAATTTTAAATAACACTTACTTGATATGTTCTTGTACTTCAAAGCAGAAAGAATATACCACGTAGCCTCAAGTGTGTATTCTTCATTCTCCATCCAAGCATCTATGTTTCACCACACAAACATGCCACGTCCTGATAACAAAACAACGGCAAACGATTGGTCTTCCTAAGGATGGTACATCGTACTCCTAGCCGATGGTTAGTTTATATCTTTCCTCAAGACATGGAATGTATAGGAAACCTCTTTGACCCAAATATGCTCACATATTGACCCTTCAACACGTAAGGCCTTTGCCTCCCCTACCCATTTCTTCAACCCTCCTAAAAAGCTACAAACATTTGTAATATATATTATTAAATGATTAAACATATAAAATATTATAAAATTGAAAGAAAGTGAAATACTCACGACTCAAAAGGGTACATCCATCTATATTGCACGGGACCTCCATGAAATGCTTCATATGGCAAATGTAATATCACGGACATCCGACCCTCCTGTCGACCTCCCGGCCCGCAAGCGATTCTCGCCTGCTCAAGGTTATCCTCCGTCCGAGTCATCCAATGTCAGCAGTACTTCCTCCACTGCTAGAGACGCCAGCACCAACTCGGCCCCTCGACTCCACTAACCGAGCAAGGTCCCCGTCCGGTGGCGCCTCGACGCAGCCGCCCGCCTTCGCTACATCGATTCTCCACTTGTTCTTGTTCTTAACATGGAATATCACCAGCCTCCGGCCTCCGCCATTCTCAAACTTGTACCTCCCCTGATAAAAAAAATATAGAAAAGATAAGTACAAATTTAATTAACATACTTACAAATTCATTTCATTCTAAACAAATTGAATCGTTACTTACCAAGAATGACTCCCAGATTTGCGCCAATTTCTTCTTGCAGATGTCTTTATAGTTCGGCCAGAACCGAACATCAGTACAACGCATCTGGGAGCTCCAAAATCTAGGTACCCCCTCTCCACACAATCTGACAATAAAAAAAAATTAGATAACATGAATAAAACATAAATAAATTTGACAATCAACTACAACAAATTAACTAACTAACTCCGGCTGACGACGAGCGCATAATCCCGTCTTCTCTCGCTAAAGACTCCAACGGGCGGAAGATCCCCGCATACAAGCAAACATCGCCCTCACCGGCCCGCATCACGCCCTCACCGCCGATCATCATCAACTCCAAGGAGGTCATCATCATCATCCTCCTCAGCACGATCAGACCGAATAGGGGTTGTACGGCGGACATAATCCCCACTAGCATACGACTCACGCCCCCCCTGTGAGCTGCTGACATGTGACCCACTACTAACCCGCCTCATATGAAGATCGTGGGTAGCGGGGAGTGTACTCTGTCTATATGACGGAGTGGAGTCATCAGATGGATCGCGAATCACGACGCCACCTGAGCTCCTCCTCCTCCTCTTAGGACTAGGGGGGTGCGGTTCCTCTATAGCTATACCCTTACCCCTATCATCCCTACCCCTATCCTTACTGGGTCTACCACCACGAGGCATCTACACAACCAGAACATGAAACTAATTAACAATTCTTACAATTAACTAACAATTACAACTAATCACAACCACAACAACTAATCGCAAAGTAATAACAACTAATTCAAATTAATTAATTTAATCTAATTAACAACCAATTAAACACAACAACCAATTAAAACTAACAATCCAACTAATTAAACTAACAACTAATTAGTTTAAACTAATTAAACTAATAATAATTAAACTAATCCAACTAATTAAACTAATAAAACTAATAACTAATTAAACAAATAACAATTAAACTAATCCAACTAATTAAACTAATAATAACAATCCAACTAATTAAACTAACAACTAATTAGTTTAAATAACAACTAATTAAACTAATAACAACTAATTAGTTTAATTAAACTAATTAAACTAACAACTAATTAAACTAATTAAACTAACAATTTAATCTAATTAAACTAACAATCCATTCAATAACTAACAATTAAACTAATTAAATTAACAATAACAAATTAAAATTTAAACTAATTCACAATCATTAATTTAACAACAATACATTCAAAACAAAAAAGCTAATAATTCGAAAAACAAAAAAGGCAAAAAAACAAAAAAAAACTAGTCCTTTAATGGAAATGAGAACTGAAGAGTATGGGGGGGGGGAGACTTTGTAATTCAAGAATGGCGAGAAGGCTGGGAAGGGATTGGTTATTGACGAACTGTTGTCTGTTTCGACGAACTGTTGTCTGGGGGTACTTCGACAGAGCATCCGATGTGGCGACGGTTAGCTGGTGGCGCTTCTGATCATTAAATATTATAATTAATTTTAGGCTAATTTTAAACGGTTACATAATTCAATGCCTATCAAGCATCTCGACGCTAACGATTATATTTTAAAATCATTTTATTATTACTTTTACCACATAAATGATACCCCGACTCTAACCCGACGCTAGGTATTTTTATTTTATAATTATTTTTCAAATCTAAAAGTTTAATTGTGTCCGACGCTTACACCACGCAATGCCCGACGCCAAGTTTATGGCTCCATACTTTCTAAGCTCGATTGTCGCCTCTATTCTAACCCGCCGACGCCATCCCGACTGAAGTGCTGGCCGGGATTTATACCTCGACTCGTAGTTTATTCTTCCAATAGCGCGAGTAACATGATAGTTTGGTTCAAATTATATGGTTCAAATCATAATTGTATGTGATAGAATCAATATTTTTATATAAAGGGATTAAATTACTACATCATAATATAAGAACAAATATATAATTTTTAAAAGAATAATTATAATTTATTTTTAAAAATAATTAATAAAATTAAATTTTTCAAAATTATGAAGGAAGCATCATTCCGGCCAATCTCCTAATTTTTGCACTGTGTATGTGTCAAATGACACTATTAAAGTATCTTAATTTTGAAAACTAATTGCACAACCTTTTAGATTGTGGTATATATGATGTTAGGCAAGAACATATATAAACGCATGCTTCTCCATAAGAATATTAACTTTCTCAGGAAGCATATATTTATAATTTATATTGTCAGATACGTTGTACTATATCAGCTTCAAATCCTCAATGGTCAAGAACTGAAGATCGAACTACTTTCAATTTTGTTGAAAGAGAGGAATAAAGTCCATTGATTCCAAAAGAAAATAGTTATAAGAATAAAAAAATCAATTTGATTCTTTTCTAAAGTATGAACGCCTTTTCCAAATATAATTATTTAGAATAGATAATCATATATGTCCAATAAAATCTTCCAAAAAGAGCCTTTTGATTTAAAAAAAATTATGTATCCTTAGCTTTGTCCTCCTTTAATTTATTTTTCCTGCATGCATGCTTAGCCACTTCTACCAAAATAAAGAAATAAGAAAACAGCAGGAAAGCTTATAAGTCTTCGGTTCCACTTCATCTGATGGATAACATTTATATATATGCAAAAGCGTATATGAAGAAAGATTATCTAGAATCAATTGATTAGTATTTTTGTACAGGAAAAGATCCAATGCAAACATCAATATGATGCAAATTCGTGCAAATTAAACTTTCATAAATACTTCCACCGATCGATCATTAGAGTTTTATTTGCATGATCGTGTGTCAATTCATCATCGACGATCATTCAACGTTGACCGACATTTCGACCTACCAACATAAAAATTCATAAATATGTCCAGAGTACATACAGTTCCCTACAAAGGTTCGATTCGGCTTTTTTCGCACAAAGTACCTACATTTTAACGGGCCCCTAATATTTAATATATAATGTAAAATGTAACTAAAGTTTTAGTGTAATTGGTAAATATAGTGGTGCAAAAAGTCATTATATGTGAGTTCTAGCCTCTACTTAATTATTCTTTTTATTAGAAGGATTAGTTTTCTTTACCATGTTTTGTCTTTAATTCAAGATAGATCCTATCAAATTTCTTTTTATTTTTGTTGTAGTTGAAACTTTCTTTTTACTTTAAGGTTTTTTTTAATTTAATACAATGTCCCATTTTATTTAAATAAAGTTACTTTCATCATTTGGAACGAGACGTGTCTTTAGTACATATGTACTCATACCGAATACATTTGTACTGTGATAGAAATATATAAATCTTTTTCAACGTTAGAATATATTTGTTATTTTTGTTCATAGATTTCATTCTAGAGTACATTTGTACATGTATGTATTAAAAATTTTCAAAGAAATTAAAGTTAAAAAAATATTTGGTATCAGCTTGCACCATAAAGACATTTAGATTCCTAACTCAGTCTATGTACTAATGTTTATTGACTTTATTTGTAATAAAAATATTCCTAGATGAGTACATGTTAAAAAAATATCAATCAAGAATTGAGTGTATTATGGATATAAGATGTACATACATTATTGTCATTTTTAACTAATACTAGTAAATAATACATGCAATGTACAATATGTAATCGATTTCTCAAATATTTGATATATTTTTATGTTTAATTCGAAATCATTCTAAAACTGTGTAAGAACTTACTCTTCTTTAAAAAAAATTCTAATTAATATTTTTATTTTTTGAAGAGATACTTTGATCACAAATAACTCTTTAAATATAATATAAAAAATTATAATAAAATATTATGTCCATACAGAGATACTATACCCAAAACTAAGATGTTCAGGGAGAGATGTACAAATATTACTTAACAATTGATGTCTTCGACTAAATATATTAATGAATTAATCATCAATATAAAATTTCATCGAATTATTTGCTTTATGTCTCGTTAAATTAGTATGATTTAAAAGTATATTAAATTTTTGTGGATCCCAATAGATAAAATTCATATATGCATGAAATTAAATAATAATAATACTAATAATAATAATAATAATAATAATAATAATAATAATTCTATTCAAATCATATGGTTATTTAACTAATACCTATTATAATAATAATAACAATCGTCTACAGTAATAAATAATAAAATAATAATAATAATAATTCAACAAAATAAAGGATTACTTAACTAACACATATTATAATAATAATAATACGGAGTATAGTTATACATAACATATATAACATATTATTATTTAACTAACACCAATTATTAAATATTAAAAATGATATATAATGAGAAAACCATATTGATAAAACGAGTAATAAAATAATAATATACGGAGTATAATATATGAGGCATATTCTTGTGAATTGAATCATGAAAGTTATACATGCAAATCAGCAAAAATAATCAGGTTCAGCTGTATACCTTGAATCATTAAACATGCACTGAGATAAATAAACAAAGTTAATTAAAAAGGGACGCACATTAATTATAAAGTATATATATGTCAAATATATTGCTGGGATGTATCATCCTCAAACCATATGTGATGTCAACATTCTATTCCAATTGATAATCTTACGTATGTGTAAGTATAAAGTATGATGAATACTTAATGCCACCTTCATTTTTTTATTTAACATTTTCATATATTGAGGTAAAACTTTGACCATTAGTTACTAATTACTTATTATTTTAATAAATATAAAAGTTATATCATTAGATTTGTCTTTGAAAATAGTTTCATAATATTATTTTCTTATAATTTTTGAATGTGTAGTTTAAGAACTATTGATAGTCAAAATTACGATATACAAAAAACGCCAAATAAAAAATAAGGAGTAAAGAAGTAATTCCTATTAGAACTCTTAACTCTTAGGTTTTTAGAAAGAAATGTAATTTATTAATTAATAATGTGAAAATGGAAGAAACACAACCCTTATTCACATTTTTATAAAGGACAATCTGGATTGCCAGAAGATACGTTAAATGTATAAAGGAGGCGGTCCACCAAAATTTTTCTTATTTCGGCATTTACTCAATTTTTACTAGCTTTTATAAACTGGCCATCCACAAATGCTATTCTTCGATAACAAATTATCGATAGTGAAATTCAACTCATGAATTCTACAAATACAACCCCACGTATTCCACCAACTCGACCATCTGTAACTGGGCGTGAAAATAGCAGTACTCATCATGAGAACGAGATCAAGCACACTATCCTATCGTGATTAATTCGATGGTGCAAAACAACTTCTACTTTTCTGGGCATGATGTTTTAATTATACGCCGTCAACGCTAAAAATTCAAAAGCATCGACCCGTCGACCAATTTGATTCTTAGTTGTGGTAATGATGAGATCATTGATAATAATCTTCATTTATAGTGGCTAGCCTTAGCAAGAAATAATTTGCTAGCTAGTTATTGGAAGGATATTCATCTAGTATAGTTGATTGAATGGAGAAGGTAGATTGCTAAGGTTTCAAAATACTCTCTCTAGCTACATGACAACATTCGTGTTTTATGTACTTACTCCTTCATTATATTAACCTTAGTCAAAATTTTATTTCATTGATAAAAAGGTTCATTTATTTTCATAAATTATATATATAAATTACAAATTTCATACAAATATGATGCATCATCATCATCATTCACATCTGATCTTTTTTATTCTTCACTTGGATAGTGTATCAATCCAAATCACCACTTAAATCCATAAGCGGAGTCACAATTCCTAAATTTGAATTATATACCATTTAGTTAGAGACTCAGATTATATATCACTTTAGATATACTTACAAGTCATTGTCACTAATTGGTGATAAAAAAAGTTAATTGACTGAACAAACTAAAACGAAAATAGTCAGTCTCATATTTTGTTTTGTATATCAATCCACCATGTTTTACTTGGTACGTATTTAAGTTGCACTTTTGATTTTTCTTGATCACATTAGTCTTTAAAGTTGTAAATGTAAACCAGGAAAAATCAAAAGAATCAATTAAAATAAGTTAAAAATTAGTAAAAATTAGTACTTTATCTATATGTGGCTTTAAATTGAAGCCACGCTAACTTCATCACAAATCGAATCTTGATTTGGATATAGACCATTATATGTTCAATATATAAAATTGTAGAAAGCATATTCAGATAGCTGTATATGTTCATCAATAATGCCAAATACTAAGGGGGAGTGGATTTAATAGTTAGCCTTTAATCAGTCTCATTGGTAGATAAGTTGCACTAATTAGGAATCAAAGCTAAGTGACATAACACTAACTTTTTGGTTTTCATTTACTGTGTGGGGCACCAATTTTAGCATTGACCTAACTAATGTGTCTCTTTTTACCGAGGTCCTTTGGATGTGCTATGTTTCGGCATTGCTCGTGACTCATCAAATCTTTGCGAGATTCTATATTCACCCATGGGATTGCACTTTAATTCCTATCCGATTCCTTCGCTGTACTGCAAGTTCGAGGCAAAGCGACCCGAGATATTATGGTCTTGCCTCACTCGCCTCAGCAGCAGAACTCCCAGCAGAACTCCCTGGGCCGGTGTCGCTCCCCGCCCATCACTTGATCTCTCGATAGTTTATCGAATCCCGACTCGACATATCCGAGGGACGGCAGAATTGCACTCACGATCGGTCGCATCGCAACTACTCGATGTCTAAGCCGGGCCTCGATTTTGACACAACAAAGTATAAGTATGAATGATACAGTTTATGCATTACCTCTTAATGGTATTCATGGTTGGGTATTTATAGATAATGCCCAAAGGCTCGGCATCTCAGATGAAGATGTCTCCCCATCTGTAGCCTCGACGCGACCCATTCTATCAGACATGCCTTTATCGACCAACCCAACCTACTGACGCCTTTATCGATTTGCTATATTAGCCCCAAGTCACGGTTATATCAATTGTCCTTTTAATTCCAAAATATTCTACCGTCTTTTTTCAAATGGTAGTGGAATATGAGAAGTTAAAATCTCTCACTAACCACTTGGTGCCTTCTTTATGGTCATAAAATTTCAAGGGTCAACCGCATCACCGTATAAAAGGTAAAAGGTCACCACTTCCTTCTCACTTTTTCTTCTTCACTTTCTTAACATTTAGTTCTTTTTTCAAAGCAGACTATTCGACTTTCCATTTTTTCCTACTTTCTTATTCCTCTCTTGTGATCCTGGCAGATTCTAGTCTTCCCAACTCTTCATGCCCACTGTATCTCTCAATCCCTCTATGGTCTCAACGAGGCACACATGAAGAAGCGAGTAAAGGTGTAGGCGGTGTATATAGTTTTGATGATAAGACACATTTTTCGCTTTTATCATCCCCTATTGTACATTATTCTAACCGCCGACTAGTCATTGTTCCTCGTGGTAATGATCAACACGACGATCACCACTACCTCCCGCTGGGAGAGTCTACACTGCCCACGAGCGTCTCAAACCTCCGATTTGGCCTACTTCAGAGAGCCCCGAGGCCACAAATGTCAAGTTGCTGGTTCGGGGTCAATTCCCCCAATGTGGAAGATTCTCGTGGCTCCCTGTACGCGGTGCCCTCCGATCCCGACGGGCCTCCCCGCCGACATGCCCGTTGCCCAAGGCCCCCGAGTTAATCCTCCCGAGACCTCGAATGGGAAGGGGTCCAAAGACCCCCAAGCTTGGATTTATGGCCTTCGACTTCCCGTCGTGGGATTTGTGGAGGAGGTGTTAGTTACCCTGTATCGGGCTCCGGGTCAACTAATGACTTTTTGCTCCGGCTTTACCACGGTAGCCAAGTGGTTCGCTTGGTCGTGGGAGTTTCTCCCAACCTAGCATTGTTTTGCACCATATATAACGTCATCCACAAAGGGCCTCTCTACTACTTTCAAGTCGTCTTTCCTCAATACAACTTTTTATACACCAAGAAGGTGGATAAAGTTGAGTTCAACCGTTTCTTTCGGTTGTGGTTTTTAGCAAAAGGGGGATTTGGAGATGATGTCCAAGCCCATCGGGTTCATGATCAACTCAACCTTCATGTCGAAACTCCGCCAAGCAAAGAGTGACAAACCGAGGGTCGGCTTTCTCCGAAGCTCTTCCCCCATCAAGTCTGTGACCAGATGTTTCGACTGCGCGGCTTAACCAAGGGTGCCGATAACTTTCCAAATTCACACTTCGTAGTTATCTCTTTATTAAGTTTATTTTTTCTTCTTTTTTTATTTTTTTATTTTTAATTTAGCTTTCTCTCTCTTTCCATGTAAGGCAAGCCAAGTTAACCGTAAGTACGCCTGAATCGTGACTATGCCTCATAAGGTAGCATACAAGTCCATCACTTTGGGTAAAGACGTTTTGGCCCAAGTCTCCAAGAGAGCGCCAGCCTGCCCTGTAGGTCTCCTACTCACCCTAAAAAATCAAGAGGTGCCTAAAGTGCCGGCTCGCTGTTCTTCTGTCTCGAGGCGGTTGCCGGCTTTCGCCACCATCACCTCCTACCCGGGGCCCCATCACTATAGTGATGCCAGATCGGGTTTCTCCCTCTTTGGGTAAGGTGCCCCCTTCTTTAAGCCGTTCTTCCCCGGTTCTTCATCCTTTAGAATCGCCTTCAAACTGGGATGGGTCCTCCTGCTCCCCACTCCCTACACGCTGCTCCTCGGGCGACGACGCGACTAAGGATTCCATCTCGTATAATAATCCATAGCCTCCCTTGTTGAAGAATCAGAGGTCGAGAAAAGATATGGAAGTGATTTTGAGTGCTCTTTCTCCGACGAAGCTCACAACAAATTTTCTCCCATTTTCAACTCAGGGTATTTCCTTATTTCTTAAATTTATTTAGTTCTGTTGTTATCCTTGTTTATTCTTATGTGTCTATTCTAGGCCACAGAGTACGCTATGGTTTATTCTTGAAGTGGAAAGAAGCTGATGTATCCCGGGCTAATCTTGTAGTTTAAAATCGCTGAGAGCATCTACCGGTGCTCGTGCTTAGCCCATGACTTTGAAAATAAATATCAAGACCTTTAGGTGGTTCGGGATGGTCTTCTTAAATCTAAGTCCGACCTCACTCATCAATATGAAGTTGATATTGCCGCTTTGAAGAGGTCCCTTGAAGAATCAGAGCAATCCTCCCAAAGTCTAAAGACCCGACTAGATACTTCCCAACTACTTTTGTCTGACACGGAGAAGCGGTTGGTGGAGCTATCTTTGAGGCCGTCACCCGAAGCTGTCATTGAGACTTTCAAGAAGATTGACACCTACAACGACCTCCTCATCGACAACACTGTTTCCATTATGAAGAATTCAACTCCGAGGTCTATCTTGAATTTCATGGGATCCACTCTCTCTTTCTTGAATTTGTAGAGAAAACTTTTGGGAAAGAGTACGTGGTACCTTTAACCGATAGTACCAATAATGAGGGACGATTTAGGACATTGAATCAAATGACTCGAGACGTAATGGTGTCTTTGTCAAGATGCCCCCGTAGCTTGATACTTAGCTTTTTGTTCTTTGTAACCTTTTGTTTCCTCAGGCTTTTTTTGTACTATCTTTTGATCTAGTAATGTCTACGCACTTTGTTTATTTTTATAATTTTTCTTATATTTTCTCTTTCTATTCTTCTTTATGTATTCTCTTATACATTTTACTTCTTCCTTTGCTTGTTTATATCTTCCGATGGGATTCGCCTCATCTCGAGGCTAATTCCTTCAAAGTTTATCCCTGGATTGCCCCTATCGCATTTTTAAGGAAGAGTTACTTCAGACGTCTTGTCTTCATCCTTGTGAAGAATTAATTGTAGCCTCGGGTGGTTTTAATTCCCCGAACTATCCTTCTTGGAAATTTTTGAATGATCTAATCCAATTCGAACCCCGAGTGATCTTATTCACTTGGGTTTTTCTCCTTGGAGAAACAAAAATGATCTTATTCATTTTTACACCACGAGTGATCTTATTCACTCGGGTGTTTTTACTCGTGGAGAATTAATTGAGCCTTGGGTGATTATTTTCCCGGGCTATTCTCTTTAGAGTTTTTCGAATGATCTAATTTACTCGGATTTTTCTCCTTGTAGAAACAAAAATGATCTTATTCATTTTTTATAAACAAGGAAAGTGATCTTATTCACTGGATATTTTATTCGTGAGAATTAATTTGAGCTCAGTATTATTTCGAACAATTCTCTCTTGTATTTTTTCGAATGAAGCGCCATCTAATTCAACCCGAGCGATTTCATTCATCTTAAGCCTCGAGAAATAAATGATCTTTTATTCATTTTTATACCACAAGTGATCTTATTCACTCTGGTATTTTACTGTGGAAAATTAATTGAGCTTCAAAGCATTATTTCGGCAATTATCTTTAGATTTTTTCGAATGATCTAATTCACTCAACTCGAAGATCTCATTCACTGGATTTTTCTCCTCGAGAAATAAAATGATCTTATTCATTTTATACCATGAGCGATCTTATCTACTCGGGTATTTTACTCGTGGAGAATTAATTGAGCCTTGGGTGATTATTTCCCCGGGCCATTCTCTTTAGAATTTTTTTGAATGATCTAATTCAATTCGAACCCCGAGTGATCTTATTTACTCGAGTCTTTCTCCTTGGAGAAATAAAATGATCTTGTTCATTTTTTATACCACGAGTGATTTTATTCACTAGGGCATTTTACTCTTGGAAAACTAATTTGAGCCTTGAGTGATTATTTCCCAGTACCCTCTTTAGAGTTTTTTCAACGACGAATTCAATTCGAACCCCTGATCTTATTCACTGGCTTTTCCTTGAGAAATGAAATGATCTATTCATTTTACACCGCGAGTGATCTTTATTAACCTAGTGTTTTACTCATGTATTTTTCGATTGGTTTTGTGATTTGTTCAAAAGACGCTTCGCATTCTTACATAAGTCCTCTTATCCGAGTTCATTATAAAAGATAGTAGGATATCCCCTCTAGGCATAATACTTCTTCAGATATATCTCATGCCAAGTGTGCTTGATTACCTTCCCCGAGAGCTCCTCTAACTCATATGTCCCCGAGCCTATCACTGCTTGACCCTCGTAAGGTCCTTCCATTCGGCTGAGCTTACCCTGCTTCTTTGGTTTACTAGCCTCAAGCACTCCTCAGACTAAATCCTACACTAAACTGTAATTTTAATCTCTTCGGTTATAGAATCGGGGTCACATATGTTTGTATCTCTACATTCGGTATAGGCTTCGTCTTCAATTCTGCCGGGGCCAAGCTGTTTTACCCTGGCGCTTCCTCATTCTTTTCTTCATCGAAACAGATTGTCTTTGACGTCAAGCGTACACTTCCACGTAGACAACTTTTGTTCCAAACACGAGGGTGAAAGGGGTTTCTCCGGTGGCATTGGAGGGAGTCGTCCTATACGACCACAACACCAAGCTCTTCGTACCATCTTGCCCCTGAGTCTAGGAGATTCTTCTTGATTCCTTGAAATATGGTTCTGTTCATGACCTCTACCTGGCCATTTGCATGGGGATAACATACCGGGGCAAATCAATGTTCAATTCCAAGGCCAGACACATCTCGTAATAGCTTAATAATGACCGAGGTCTATTATCCGACAAAATATCTCGATACCAGACGAGCGATAATATTTTTCCGTATTTAATCAATGTCCTCGGCGCAGTTGTTCTCGCGGACGCTTCCACCCATTTATTAAAGTAGTCATCAAAGAACTGTGGCATCTTCAGATTGCAGTGGTTTCCCACGAATCACCGACTAAGTCTATTCCCCACATGTATGGCACTGCATGTTAATCATATCATTTCCCCGCCACAGTTCCTGAACCGTCATCTTCCCGACACGACTCACACTCTAGACGTGACTTAAGGAGTTGCCAAAGGCCAATAGTAAATCCATCTCTAAGTATTTTGGACGCTAAGTGGCCCTACCCTCAATGTGTGTGACGACCAGCCTCCCTCGCGACTCCATTTAATGGCTCCGTCGATCTTCCCTACGAACATAGTACATTAAGAGTCTAACTCCGCGAGAGTTTATATAACTCGTCTTGGAATATGTGGAATTTATAACTCTCGCTTGTACTTCCTAAGCCTAACTTTCTCTCACAGTAACTCCCCGGTGAATTTGATTATGGGGCTTCTCCAATCTTTCCTGCCTGGCCTCGTGGGGAATACCCTCACCTCCTCATAGATAGGCCTCTCTTTATGCTAAATATGGACTCCGAGAGGGATGTCTTCGTAATATGGTAGCTAGTCGGGAAAGATGATTTGCATGTTCATTTTCCTGTCGCGGTATGTGTGTTCTGGTCAACACCAAAGAGTCAAACCTTGCCGCCAGCCAAGGCGTCGCTTGGCATGGTATTTTTGGAGACTTTCACTCTTAACACCGCAATCTCCCCTTATCTACTCAATGACCAGTTTTGAATCTCCCGAACTACCATCCAAGCCACACTTAAGCTTTAGGCCAATAACAGTATCGTTGCCATAGCTTCGTATTCAACCTCAAGTATCGTATTTTAAATGGAAAACCTCACAGATACTCAAATCAAGAACCCTGGCCTCGATTAATATTCGGCCCTAATACCTTAGATTGCTAGTCTGGCCGACGATAAGGTCCACTGAGGTCGCCGGAGCTCGGTATATAATTTTGACTTTCGGGATTCTAGCCGCATTCTATGATTTAAATCGCTAAGACTTGAAGCTTTACCCCTCGGCCCTGGGACAAACAAAAATCTCGAATTCACTTAACTCAATTGCCGGTTTTGTCAACCTTCCACAGGCTTGATCGAGAGTATATTCATGGGTTGTTCTGTGACCACCACAATGGCATGAGCCTCAAAAAGAGTTTTTAGCCTTCTCGAGCCTATATCACTGCGCTACGACGAATTTATCTATTGTGGATAATTCTCCGTGATCATGCAAAACGTGACTCACATAGTATATTGGCTTCCTCGCACTCCTGCCTTCTCTACGAGTACACCGCCACCGCCTCCTCTCGTTACAACCACCAGGAGTCGAGTTCCTCCTTTCCTTCGAGTCAATAATATCTTCTGGGATTTTAAGTAATCTTTAATTCTGGCCTTTGTATACCCTCACTACAAACTCTTCTTTCAGTTTTGGCTCAACTTTCGAAAAAGGGCATATACTCGATCCTCGACGAGATATGAATCAGGAGGCTACCACACCCTACGCTTATCAGACTTCATTATAAGATTCGGGGAGCTCCATCTCGCATTATCCCATCAATCTTATCAAGTTAGCTCAATGCCGCTACGATCATGAACAAAGGAATTTCCTCGCTTACTCCAAAATAACATTGATTAATGCGCAATGGGGTTTTTTCCAACTCTCAGAGTTTCCTCCAACTTTACCAAGCGTCAGGCTTCTTCTTTCTTCACCAACATGTCATCCACGTAGATTTCCATGTTTCTACCTATCTGATCCGAGAAGATGGCGTTAACCATCCTCTGGTAAGTAGCTCCGGCATTTTTTAGCCCAAAAGACATTACCTTCCAGCAATACAACCCGTATTCCTCGTGGATGGTCAGTTTTCTCCTCGGGATCACTTCTTCTCTATTTAGTATTTGACGGTACCTCAAGAACATCTAGGAAATCAAAGACTTCGTGGCCTACGCTTCCATCCACCAACCTCCCCAAACAGGGTAAGGGATAATAATCCTTAGGGCATGCTTTATTCAGATTCTTAAAATCCGTGAACATCCTCCATTTGCCATTGGATTTTTTCACCATTACCACATTAGAAATCCATTCCGAGAATTGCAACTCCCGAATGGCTCTGCCTTCATTAACTCCTCTACTTCTTCTCGAATTGCCAAGTTTTTCTCTTTGGAGAAGTTCCTCTTCTTTTGCTTCACCTGTATGTGAAGGATCTGGGATTTAGCTCAGGTAAAGAGATTTCTGGATCAACCCCTGGCCATATCCTCTCAGCGAACGCAAACACCCTTCTCAGATTCTGACGAGTTTCATCAAATTTTCCCCGATGATCCGGTTTCAACCGAAGTTCCAACTCAACCGCCCTTCGTTGTCGTCAATAAACGATAACCTTGATCCCTGCCAGGGTTCCTTTCTTCTAACCTTCCCTCTCTCAAGGAGTAGTCAGTTCTGAACCTTTTCTCCGACTGATCAAGCTATGACCCTGGAGGCTCCTCTGCATCTTTCGTTGGGTTGATCTTCAAAGATGTCCCTTTAGGGAACCGAACTGTACGTAAACTAGTTTCATCACGCCCGAGATCTTCCTACTCTATCAGTAGGAACTTCACTTTTAAATTCGAGACTATACTACGGACCTCGAGCGCGATATAGCGATCGATGAGCCCATTATAAGAGGGGCCTTTGATATGTCCACCACCGTAAAGTTACTATTGTCGAGGTTCTCTGAGCTTCTCCTACCTTACGTCTAACTCAGCCTATTCCAATCGGATAAATGGAATGCCTAATCCCAAGTATCATGCAGAAACCGTTTAAGAAATTACGGTAAACCGAATCTAGCATAGGCCCTCAGATACAAGATATTCGTCGAACTCCCCGTGTCTACCAGAATCTTGGCCACGAGGAAATTCCTTCATGATCACCGCACTAACGACGTAGGTCATCACGGAACTTCGATTCCTTCCAACCTTCCCGGTGCTTATCGGCATCAATTGCCTAGCACTGAGGCGTGACTCGGCCCTTGCCTGTTTGTTCCTTCCGCGATTCCTCTATCTCGGATCGGCTCCGGTTCATCAACTCGATTAAATGCCCCCTTCGGATGAGTTTACCGTCTTCAACAGCGAAAATCATCCGTCTCATGCCATGATCTCATGTATACTCATAATATCGCTTTTTGATCTCTCTATTTGGGCGGGACTTCAGCTCTCGAGGTTTCGATTAATATTCTCCGATCCTCCATCCGGGCTATACTTTCCCCATATAGTGCTCAACGGAAAGGTACGAGGTATATCTCTCAAGCTCTGGGGTCAGCTTTATTCTCCGCCTCCTTCCTGTGAGACCTTCCTTTTTTCTTAGTTTATCCGCAATCGGTCCCATACCGGTCTTTTCCTACTAGATCTGGGGTTCGCTTCCAGTTGACTTCTACTGTTCCTTCATGTAATCTTCTTTGCCTTTTCCAGTTTTATGTACTTCACCGTTAACTAGATAATCGTACGCTGATTACCGGTTCCAACACTAGTCTCTTCAATGGCCCGAACTGCAATTCATGGAAAGAACGAAACAGACACCTTCTCATCCACGGTATATTAGTTAACACCCTTTGGAAACGGTTAGCATAATTCCACAATGTTTCTCCTGGTTTTTGTTTTAAGTTCATCAATGCTTCTTCATCTTCTTTAGCCACGATGGAAGCACGAACTTATCCATAAATAGATCTACAGTATCTTGCCATCAATCAATAGAATGGAGGGTAATCATGTGAACCACTTCAATGGGCCCCCGATAACTACCTGAAAGCTCTCGCATGCACGCTGCTTAATCGCCCAAAAAGGACACCGCGAGTCATAAGATTTTGGCATCGCTATCCCCCATTCCATCAAAGGTCCTAAACTTCGGCATTCTCGAACCCCCTTCGCCTCGACTGTCTTAAACCCAAAATGAAACGGAAGAATGGTGTCAGGTTTCGCAAGGCCTCGGTGGGCGATGCCCTTGAGTCTGCATTCAATTCATCAACCAAGAATCGTCCGGCCATGATATTCTCAGCACGCCTCACATTTCCGTACCCCGAGCCTGTTTCCCTCGCTTATAGCCGCTCTTTGTCGGTTGTTCCCTGGGGCATCGAAAGGTGTGCTTTGCCTTTATATGTACCTATGTCTATTGTTCCCCGGAAGTGGGACCGACTAGGTCAAGCCGACGTAGGCGAATAATCCATTGGGCGACGGGCGCCTCACAGCCTTTCTCGAATGTATCAAGACATTCTTCTTTCCTGCCTGGCCGGTGCGGATTTATACCCCTACTACTAATTTCTTCCACGTATGATTTGGACTTGTGCTGGCACTCTCGTGATCGCTATAGTTGGACCCGTGGGCTACCATGTGATTTTTAGTGTTGAATCCCCGCATCGCACCACCGGGATGCTGCCTCTTTTCCCCAAGGTCCTCGACGCATATGTCTGCGGGGCCTCATTTCCTGACTTATCAAATCTTTCATGGTATCCTCGTGGTCCACCAGGATTGTCCCCCACTCAATCGACTTATCAAATCTTTCTTGGATGTGTCTTAAGGCAAAGGAACCCGAGATGTTAAGAGTTTTGCCCCACTCCTCGCTCGAAAAGAACTCCCTGGGTTTGGTCAAGCCCTTACCTACCACTTGATCTTTGATACTAATAATCCCGACTATCCCGAGGATATGGTACTCTGCACTACCCACCGGCCGATCGCCCACCCGATGTCTGTCGCTCGGATTACATAGCAAAGCATAAGTATGAATGATACGCTTTATGCATTACCTCTTAACGGCTCATGGACGGGTACAGATAACGCCCCTACACTCGAGGCCCTGCATTTAAGACAAGTTCGGGGCAAATGACCCATTCTATCGGATAGCTTTTATTCCAGCCCAACAGACGATTTGGCCTTTATTGGATCATACTGGGGTTTTTTGGCTTACATTACTAACTCCCTTAATTTCTCTCTCCTCAAGAGGTCATTATCGATTCCTCCATCTCAAGAAATCGTATGTATATTATTACTTCATGATCCCTTAATCCATAAAATATCATTTAATTTTAATTTTTTTTGTTAATTTATTGAAAAATAAATGTTAACAAATTGGTATTTCTAGCATTAACACAATACACCGTCTATATGACTTTCTAGGACACCTAGGAGTAGCGATGTTAACGAGTCACTTCGAGAGGATATCGAGTTACATGTTCAGGTAATCACTTTATCGAGTCAGATAATTGTCCGGTTTTTTCGGGGATGGAGCAATACCTTGTACTCGAAGTCCAACCTAGAACAGAGCCCCAAAGAAACATTAGTGATAAATTATCATCAATAAATTATTGATAAATTGATCCAATGGAATGAGCGCAAACATTATCATAAATTGATTTTAAAACATTAATGATAAATTATCATCAAAACATTAGTGATAAATCATTTGGTTGATTTTAAAACGTGGAGCAATAAATGTTTGAGATGTATTAGTTTAAAAAAAAAATGTGTTATGTATTTTTTAAAACATGATCTCGTGTTTAGTCGAGCACATATGGATATACTAGACAAGTTATCGAGTACAAAGTGATATTCGAGTCTGACTCGTAAAGCCTTCGAAAATATTATAAGATCGAATTTTTTGAATTAGATATCGATGGGGATCTGATTACTCGATCCATTCACATCATTATCTACCTATGAATATGATTCTTATCCTCGGACTCTAGTTATTTGACTATTCTTCCTAAGTTTCATTCCAATTGTGATTATTGTATATATTATGCCTAACCACAAACTAATTGGTTTCGACTCGTGCGCGATCAATCACTTCGAGGTTTTGTTCTTCTAACCGCGGCGCCTATAAAGCTCGATTCTTCCAACCAATACTGATCGTAGCCTGGCCACACGTAACTCTACAAGGATTTAATTCGACTTAGCTTGTACTGGCTGCGCTTACTTCATCATCCGAAATCGATTCGCCATCCTAGAATTCAACTACGATTTCAAATTATGAAGGGACACCCATCTCATGATCTTGATTTCATGATAATCTACCGACAGTTAAAGAATTACTTATGACTTAGATATTAGGGAGTATGTCACTTCTAAAAAATCTTTTTCTTTGTTAAAACTTGCACAAATAATTATTACCAAGAAAGGGTAATTTAGGACCGTAATATTAACTCTTATGGAAGATCTTGATGATGAGAATAGGATTGTCAACTTCTAATTGATGAATGTTGTTTTCTGAAACTAGCACCAATTGAAGCCAACTAGAAAACTGTGGAAAACATACAGATTTCTCCTAAAAGGAGAAGAATTCATCATCGTTACTCTTTCTTCTTCGCGTTGCTAGAGGTCTCTTGCCCTTCCTGTGCTCCGCCTGCCACTGTTCGGCTATAGAATAGCCCTCCAGCAGTTTTTGAGGTTCTCAAAGTCTTCTATTCTTTCAGATATACTACCACATGTGATATGAGCAATAGTGTTTTGCAGACGAAGTTGCCCATTTGGTCGACTAGACCAACCCCGGTTAAACTATCCACAAAGTAAGCCATAAAGAAGCCAATCATTGCTGCGCGGCCTGCATAAAACATTCATTTCGTAAGTCAATCATCTTGATCTGAATGAATCACATGAACGGGAAACACAGAGACAAAGCAAACCGTTGAGTAATTCAGCTTCGGGAAGATGGAACCTCTTCATCCATGCCCACCAAGGAATAATGGACGTGTCAAACATAACAGGTTCATCATTACTTGATGATTCAGGATTAGTCTCTAGCCATTTTCTCCGCCTAGCTTCTGAAAAAGAGAAGTAAGAGTAAGTGGTGTGTCCAGATTGATTTGGTTAAGAAAGATGGAATAATGGAGATGCTTAGCTAACAACCACAAATCAAAATCAACCAGATACAGCAAATAGAAAACAATGGAATATTGGATAAACTAGTTCCATGTCAAATAACATTTCCAGTTTTCCACTGATACACATCCAATTCAACAACTTAAATGATTTAGCCTAAAACCAACAGTTCAAAGCTGAATATGAGAAACTGATGTCCAGTAGTTTGAGTAGATATCTGTTTTTCCTCTTCCCACAAATGAAGAATTCAAGAAAGCATGACTTCAAGTGGTGTCCTCGCCTTTTATCTAGATCAATTTCTTCTTACCAACCAAATCTGGCATTCATTCTTTCAGAGAAGCTCCAACCATGACATGCAATGCCAAACCCCAATAATGAATTCCAAAAAATCAATCTTTAAATCTAACATAATACCTATAATGCACCTACTTCAATCAGGAGTTTAGGACATCACTATTTCCAGACTACGCTAGGACTTCCTAAACACAATATCCGTAAATTAGGTAAGTAGTATCAGCTTTCAAGTGTTGAAGATGGGCAATCCAACTGCAATGAAATCGTAGAGATTTTCTACGATTGATGTTTTGGAATACATTATTTTGGCATTGCATGTCCCGGTTGGAGCTTCTCTGAATCTGTCTACACCTACAACATCTTAAATCATTTAGAAACCAAGTATCAATAACTAGCAAAAACTAAATTTGGAAGATTAATCATATCTCCAATAACCTTTCACATTCTTGAAGACATCACAGATACAAATTAGTTCAAGAACCATCCCACACTAATTACACAATTGCAAGATCAGAACTTTATAACCTCTGGCCCTTGGAAATAATGGAATATATCAAATGACTCATTACACTACCTACGCCGCTTTCATCTATCACAAGAAGTATAGACAGCGCTTGCTCTCCATTCCCGGATCAATTAAGAAACAACCTACTTCTTATCATAGTTTAACACTGCATACTATCTGACCTCCTCTTACTCCCTCTTCACAGTCATCAAATCATGTTAATGTTAATGTACAAGTTCAGAACTTTAAAAGAAACCAACTAACAAAATAAACTCAATATCATAAACAACACAACAACAAATCAATAAAAAATAAATAAAAAAGCTGACCTGCATCAATAACATCATCCCAATCAATCTTGCCATTTTTTTCAAACATAGCCAAATTCCAAGTCCCATTAACCCATTTTGGGTCCTCAAATTTCACCCCCTTCACTTCCACCTCCATTGGAGCAGACCCATTTGAGCTCAAAGCCTCATCTTTTACACCACCATTATTACTCTCTTCAGTAGCAGTAGAAACACCTGCAAGAGCTTGTTCATTACCAGAAACGACAAACAACTGGAGATTCCGAGTTTTGTGGAGTTTAAGGTATAATGAATGTTGAATGTGACAATGTTTTTGGGACAGAGGAGGGGAGGAAAATAATGATGCCGTGTAAGATATAGACATTGTTTGTAACGTTTTGGGATTTTGAGGAAGATGAAATTTAGCTCATCATATCAATGAGCATTTTGGGCTATCCTCAACCTCATAATTGATTACTAGTACTTCTTGTCTTGTACTTTTCTGATTTTGATGTCTGACATGTTACTTATTTTGGCAATTTTTGCACTTATGTTTCTCATTTTGATACGCAAATTTATTTAAGCTTTCGATTTTGGTATCGAAGTTTTAATGATTTCATAATATAACTAAAAGTAACGCTAATGCTTAAATGACACTGTATAACTATAATGCTTAAATATTAAATAACCAATAATGTATATTAAATGTTATAACATACGAATTCTAGTATCACGTAATTCATATAAAGGAATGTTTAAGAAATTAAATAACACCAAATATTTTATGCATCTAACTATTTGTTAAGCACTAATTCACTCAAGTACCCACTTTAAATTTTCTACCTATAAATTTAAAATAATACAGATTATGATTGAGTTAACACTTCACACAGATGCGTAGGACATACACCGATGAATAGTTTATGACTAGAACTATTTTATAACTCTAAACTAGAAGTATATAGTTTTTCTATATCAGATGTTTAGGTTACAATGATTCAGAATGATGTTTAAGAGAATATATATCCTTCAAACTGCTCAACTTAAAACCCGGATCAGTCATTGTATCGTATTTCAGACCACCCTACAAGACTGGCTGAGGCCCCTGATTGACCTATCGCCGAATGAAATCTTCCATCGGGTTTCAGAACTTCGATACAAGTTCGATCTCCTTCGCTACAAAGAAGCAGTTTCAGCAATGGTTCAAGGCATATTCAACAAATCTCCACCTTGACTTGAATCATCTTCATAAAACAGAAAACTTCCTCAAAATGTCAATAATGCATCAAAATGTACTAACAAGCATTCATGTGCTCGTAGAAAGGAAACATGGCGCGCACGCACTGTACGCAGATGCTTTACCAGACGCTGCCGCCACTCAGCAACTAACAACTCAATTTTCAAAGTTCATTAACGCTGAAACTTCAAGCCTGCTGAACCTGCCAGAACATATCACTGGTTATCCGCAGCACTCACTTTGTTTAATTGCTTCATTCATCATGATGGAACCCGATTCTGGTTGCTATATTGCACTCAAACTATCACAATATACCACCGCTGATCGTAATGTAGCCCCAAATCACTAATTAGTCCTCTCAGCCAAATACCCTCCTTAGCAGCCTTTCTATATAAGTGTCATATACTCGCCTCAGAGTCACAAAGTCATCAGTGATTACAAGGCAGCCCAACTCACAAATGTAATCCACCAAGAGTAAATACATAAATCAAATATGTATCTTTCTACTTACATCTCCAAAGATAAATGTAATCAAAATATCCGTAAATTAAACACTAACTATCTCCACCATAACAAGTTACCTATTAGATGTACTGAGATAAATCCTCTTCACCTCTATCAATGTTCTTTACCAGGATCACCATGAACCTACTAACAACACTAACATCATGTGTGCAAGATCGTCTAGCGACCATAACACAGACATCAAACTCCCGATCGCACTAGCATAAGGTATGTGAACGAACCGCCCCAAAGGGCCTCTACGAGGTTGGGACCGCTATCAACCCGAACAATCGTAGTCACCAACGACGGATAACAATAAAACGACTTCATTTAACGCGATAATAAAAATAATACGACTTGTCCATCTAAAGTAACTAACCAACACTACAACAACTAAAAAGTAATAATATAAATACAACATCAAACAACGGGTTTTGCTAAACTCGGTAATAAACAATACTATTAAGTACAACAAAACCCAAAGTTAAGATAAAAGTACGATCACAGGTTTCTAGCCACCATCGCGCTAATCTCCACGGTACGCAATTACCGGCCAACGATCTCGGTCATCAAGAACAACCTAGTATTATAAAAATGTCCGCCCATGGGGAATAATGTGGAGTCACTATGAAGCTCAAGTGAATACAAATATCACGTAGTTTACCCACCACTATACAAATAAGGATAATCTGGGTCCCTTACCTATTTAAAAGACTATACAACTCAAGCGGGTTATATTTTATATTGCTACTCTCTCGACAAGACAAATCTTTCCTTAATTGCTTTCCAACTAACACCGAACCCGAAGCACCATGTCAACAACTTACTCACACTAATCTTAATCATGCCTTATCTCTATTTGTTATCTTTCTTAAGTATAGCAAACCCCAAATGATTCAACTCATAACAACTCAACTATTATCTTTAATTCACCTTAAAGTGCTACTCCCAAATATAGCTATACACCTCCTAGGACATCTGAATGTTTATCATAAGAACTTCCAAATCGTTTCATTATCTTAATACAACTTAGCAACTTATGTCTTGAATCAAGGTAAACTTATGTACAAAATTATCTCACCATATTCTTCAA
This sequence comes from Lithospermum erythrorhizon, assembly GCA_019722365.1. Classification (NCBI taxonomy): domain Eukaryota; kingdom Viridiplantae; phylum Streptophyta; class Magnoliopsida; order Boraginales; family Boraginaceae; genus Lithospermum; species Lithospermum erythrorhizon. The sequence goes on along the minus strand of JADFUC010001248.1, from coordinate 127,019 downwards.
TTAGTATACGGAACTTATTCCCCCAATGGTATCAACGTCGTGGTTAGATCATAACTTATCTACTAACACATTTGAATTCAAATTTCCACCATTTATGCAAATAGCATCAATATCATCGAGTAACTAGCACGAACCCCGGTTTAAAATGTTTGTACTCTTACTATCCTCGTGATCTTAACCATTAACCAACTCAATTTTTAACATTTAGAGGTATAACATTAATATCAACCTAGATCCACAAGAGAACCAAATAATACTATTAATGATCAACCCAAACATAATTTGACATAATTTACTGCTGTTGCAACATCTAGTATAATCAACATCATATCCATAACCAATAAATTAAATGCAAAACATATCACAAAAACACCATAGAAAATTTAAACAACGTGGTAACACAAACCAAATAGACTCAACTCCACAACCCCAACAACATAAACTACCCAAACACTACAACTAAACCACCTCAATCGACTCAACGACTCTATCAACTCAACAACTCAATCGACTCTAGTAACGGTGTCAACTCAGATCAACACAAATAACTCAACCAACTCATCAACTCATAACAACTCATATCAAATCTCATATCCGTATTTCTCACAACTAATGCTATATAACCTCAACCTCGCAGTGGAGAAACTTACGCCCGCCGACATAAGTTATCACCGAATCGTAACGAGGTACAAAGAAAACACCGCACTTATACCGAGGTATAAGTGGAAATAATGATAATACAACTCAACATACATCAACAATTTTCGCACTTATACCGTAGTATATACAACAATCGGCAAGACAACCCACACCTATATCAACAACTCCTCAAAGCACCTATACGACTCAAGAAACCACGCATTACCCACCCAATACAAGGAAATAAACAACCTCCAAACTAAAAACCAAAATCATCAATTACAAGATGAAAATACAACCCCAAACCAAGTAATACAATCAACAATATATATAACCATCGATATCCACATCATCTCCTACAATGAAGTAATAAGTGGAATATATCCTCAAGACAAACTAACAAGCATAATAACATATACATATACAAGCGATAATAAAACCTTCACGCGAGAATCAGACTCACCTTGGCTAGAAAATAACAATGCCTCGCCTAATTAACTGAAAGTGCCTTCCTGTTCCGCCTAATCAAAAAAACACTCGAAAATATAATTATTACAACTCCCACTATTAACTCTCTTTTGGGTTTTTTATTTCCAACTCGCAACCATATTTAATTATCAACATAACAACTCTAGGGTGAAAAATATTACTACGCCAAGGTTTAAACGACTAATAAACGACAAAAATTGACCACCCCTAACAATAAACATTCTCGGCCCCCTTCCTACCCCAATACCAACACTCTAAACAATATCTAATCAATCAAACAATCAATTCCCCAACTAATTAATCCATTTCTAACAACCTTTAATCAAAACCCAAATATTAATCAACTTACAAAATCCTACCTCAACATACTCTCATCCAATCAACACCAAAATCACCACTTATACTCCAAAACAACTATATTAACTTCCAACAAGTCACTTTTACAAATTTATATTTTTCTTCAAAAAGTCAACAAAGTCAGCATTCATAACTCTCATCTCTTAGTATTTGAACGACAGACTTATACACCTTGTTTAAAACATCAATTATACACCCACGTAATTAGATTCAATAATATTCAACTTTACAAAAAAGTCAACGAAGTCAACTACCACCCCAACATTACTTCAACTCCAAAAATCAAGTGTTATCACCCATAATCTAAGCTTTTAGATGATAATTCTATACCATTTTAAACCTCAAACTCAAGGTCAACTCCTTAAGTCATAAAAGTCAATATTCTCATAACTCAAGAAATACTCAAAAAGGTTAAACTTTCTTATCTTGATTCAAGAAGATGATGGTGGGAAACTCTCCAAGAAATTTTAGAGTCAAGCTCTGCAAAGATGAAATCAAAAGCAAAAATCCAAGTGGGGAGTAGGAGGGGACCTACGGTTTTGGGGGTCAGGGAAGAGATGAGATTTGGTTTTGGGTCTTGTTTGGTTTGTGGTGGTGAATGGAATGACAAAATTATTTTATATAAATAAAACCCGATCGTTTAATTCAATCGATATCTCTGCTTAACTTATCTCGACAACTAACTTCCAAAACATTAACATTTCTACCCTCAAATTATATTACCATCCAACTAATATTATTACCATTCGACTACAACTTTATAATTTCTAAATACCTAAACGCATTTCACCAACCCAATCGATTCGCTAGTATTTTCAACTATTCAACTTCGAAATTTTTTATTTCTCCTCGAAATAGTCCACCGAGCAACTAGTATACTATTACAATAATATTAGTACGGAACGGGTTATTACAGTCTACCCACCTTATAAAATTTCGTCCTCGAAATTTATTCAGAACTCGCCTTGTTGTCACAACTCTCCCCTCACATTTTTATTATCTAATATCATAATACCTTTTATTTTAGACACCCATCAACATTTTACCACTCCAACTTTTCACTCACACTTTTTATCACCTCAAATTATTGTCAATCCCCCTCATACTACTAAAACTCGCAAACACATCACCAAATTTCACTATCACACGCTTGTTAACAACCACCTCAATCCACAACTAACATTAACTTCCTCGGATTTTATGTCTCATGACTTTTATACCCTCACGAAATCTTATGGTTTATTCAACATGCAAATTTGCTTAACACTTCACACCCTAATTTAATCTTATCGGCCTATTCGCCAGTCCTCTCATAATACCCCAATCGTAACCTTTAATAAACTTCTATTCAACTCCTTCAACCACAATCAACATTATCAATTTCTACGCTCCCACAAGGTTTATAACTCCATAAGTCCTCTTTGTTTAATTCTCCACTATTATAAGTCCATTTCTTCACTACGAGCTCATTATTTAACCTCGCAAAACATCTTCATTCCCAAAATCTTCTTTGCAGCACCCAAATTCTTCATTTTAAACTCAGCACTGAATAAACCCTTCAGCTTTTTGAATATCGACTTCCCAACCGGCAATTTATCAACATAAGGTCTACATACGTAATTAAGTAGATAAGTGAACCATCACTAACCTTGTTGTAATAAACAATAACCTGGCCATATGGACCTCGAATACCCACCCTATCACGTAGCTGATCAAATTCTCACCACCGCCGAGACTGCCTAAACCATACAAAAAAAATTTCAACTCAAGAACATAGTCTTCCTTTTCGGTTCCTCGAAACCATCCGACGTGGTCATATAAATCTCTTCATCCAACTTTTCATGTAAGAAAGTTGTTCCTGACATCTAGCCGCCGAGCTCCAAGTCCCGACATGCGCAACTACAACAAAGAAGATCCCGATAGCGCTGTCTCACTACGGTGTGAGAATATCTCATTGTAGTCAACTCCCTCCCACCGAATCTCTAAAGAACCACTCTAGCTTTATATTGTATCCCTCCTCTCTGGTGACAACCCTTCTTTCTACTTGAAGATCCTCTTGCAAGTGACAATCTTTCTTCCTGCTGGTCTTCTAGCCAACTCCCAAGTCTGATTCTTCTGAAGTGATTCCATTTCCTCTCCCATGGCAGCAAGCCATTGGACTGACTCAGTACTAGTTACAGCTTCTTTATAAGAAACTGGCTCATGAGGATCAACTTCCTCATGCTCGTAAAACCAGCGCCAACATATCCTCATAACCATATTCAAGCGAGGATTTCAGAATTAGCTCTTCTCTCTGAGCGACGTAAGAGCCACACTATGATGCTTCATCCGGGATGACACTTTTGATGTTTCGCTTCTCCGACTGACCGAGAAGAGCTACTTACCATCACCTTCAACACCAAAATCTCTACTCTACCTACTCTAACAATTCATCTTCTCAAGCTTCAAAGAATCATAAGTTATGGTTGATCTAAACATAAATTCTACTGTAAAATACATTTCTCAAGCCAATAACTCGTCTCTTAGAAGATGACCAAATTCTATACCCTTTCACACCATCACCATAGCCTTCAAATATACCCTTTGCCCTTGGTTCTAACTTACCTCATTCACATGATAATAAGCAGTACAGCCAAAGACTCTCAATCTTGTATAATCAATGACTTATGAAATATAATTCAATAGGAGTTTTCATATTGGATACCCGCACAGGACCACGATTTATCAAATAGCAAGTCAGGTCAATCGGCTTTTGACCAAAACATTCTTGTCAACCCAACATTAGAGCATACAATCGGTTTCCTCCTTTAAGTGTTCCGATCTATACTGCTCACACCATTCCCCGCTAGGCGTATGTCAACCCAGATGCCTAGCAATCCCTTTGCCTTATAAAACTCATCAAACTTGGACGAATCTACCATTATCAAGACGCGTACCGCTTTTGACCTCTTCCCCGCTTGATTTCTCTCCACTCAAAACCTTCCAATCCTTGAAGTCACAGCATCACTCTTTTCTCTGCTCATAATAAAAACCCAAGTCATTATCTATCAATCACCAACCAAGCGAGAAAATACCTTTGACCTCCCAAAGATTCAACTCTCAGAAAGACCCCAACAATCGAGTGATGTAACCGTACTTACGAGTCGCTGAAATTTGTTAATGATGTATTTCCCTAAGACACAAATGCTCACAAAATCCCAAGTCTTTCAACTTTAAGATTGTCCCTAGCCGTAATTTGCCTCCTCTCTCACTACGTGACCAAGTCTCATATGCCACAACCGTCATATTATCATTTTCAACAACCGAGGATGCAAATGTTAGAGAGAATCCGTATGTAGCACCCTCAGAAAATACAACGTGACTTGCTTAACACCTTTCGTAATCACCAACCCCTACGTATTATTTGTCACTCCACCTTGACCTTTGATACCGAACCCTTTTGTCTAGTAGACTCGAAATCGTATTCTTCGCCATCGCGGAACATGTCTAACATCTTCTAAGGTAATGTAACTTACCATCATGTGATTCCTAATATTCATGTAATCCTATCTCTTAACCATTTTGCAAAACGTAACCGTTTGGCCATGTAAATATTACCACCATCTACTTGCACATAAGCTCTAAAACCATTTCTTCTAGGATGAGCATGACAAGACGCCTGTAATCAAGTATCCACATATCGGTGTAAAATATGTGGTTATCGGCAACTAATAATATATATTCCTCAGATTTTGTACTACTCGGTAACAACACAGCACTTTATGCACAGTAATGTCCCCGCTTCTTAGGACAATCGGTTTTCCAATGTCCCTTCTCCTTACAAGATTTGACATCCCTCGCTTCTGGACCCCATTCAATTGCTTCTTAGGAAACTTCTTTTCCCCTTAACAACTCCCCGATTACCACCTGGTATCAACCCAACAAAATTGAGTATCCAAACTAACCACTATGTTTTACGCTGCCTCACTTCCCTGCTAGGAAGAAAGATATCTAACTTCTTCTGTAGCTTATGTAATCTTATCATTAGTCATGTATTCCTTTAAAATTTCATATGACGGTAAAGAAACTAACGTAATTAAGGTAGCATCCTTATCATCAAAGATAAACATCAATATTACGCTAGAAATCTAATAATATTGTATTTAGTCTATCTATGGTCTCTAGAGATGTACCTTCCCAGATACTCAAAATAACGTATCGCTGTTTCAAAGAAAACTTGCTGTTGCCTTCCTATTATATATAGATTCCTTTCCAGCCTTAGCCCACAATCCAAAGAATCATTCCCCGCTCGTGTAAAAATTCGTAATAATCTCATCCTCCAAAGACAACAAAGAACGCTTCGAGTGTGCCTCTCCTCCAAAGAATCCTAATTTTGATGGCGGTGCAAAGCGAATCCTTCACAAGAGACCGTATCCCTCTCTTTGAATAACGCCTCACCTTTATTCGCCATGTAATCAAACTATTCCTCATATTAAACTTACGCATTTCCAAGCCTTTACCACCCATCGCCTTCTCCGAAAACCGATCCGAAGTTCGATACCATGAGTTATAACAGAGGCGACCCAGGATCACAAAATTACGTAAAGGAATACAGAAGAAAATAAATAACACCAGATATTTTACGTGGTACTCTAACGGTCAAGTAGGACTAATCCACGGCAGCCACCTAAATCTTCACTATAACGGGAAATAATACGCATTACGTATTGAAGACACTTCGCTTCACGACGTGTGATTATACATCGATTTAATATATGGGCTTATGACTAGAACTATTCTATAACTCTAAACTAGAAATATATAGTTTCCTATATATGTTTAAAGCCATAATGATTCAATGATGTTTAAGAGAATATATATCCTTCAAACTGCTCAACTTAAAACCCGGATCGGGGCTTGAGACCACCCGATACAAGACCCGATGATGTCTCTGGAAGCCAAACATCCCCGCCATCGGGGGTTCCTTAGGCCTCATGCCCCGATAGGCTCGATAATTCCATCGCTCGAATGAAATCCTCCATCGGGGTTTGCAACCCCCGATACAAGTCTCGATCTCCCTGGCCACAAATAGCTAGCCTAAGAATGGTTTATATATATTCAACATTAACAAATAAAATAGTTGTTAATATTGAAATGTAAAAAATTGGTTAATCAAAGTAGAGTAATGGATTGCATTGGATGTGGTTGGCACATTAATAAAAAAGATATGGGGTGTTTGTACTTTCTCCGATTTTTTACTGTCATCCTACACTTTCCACAATTGCTGTTAAAGTATAAGAATCAAACGCTGCATTAAAAATTTGTAATATCAATTAATCGGTATCATATCGTTGGTTGATAAGTTCAAGATAAAGAAGAATAAAAAATACATTAAAATATAAAGTTTCACTTTATTATGCTAGAATGACAACTATTTTAAAACAAAAAAATTATGCTAGGATGACAACTAAAAAACCGGAGGAAATATATTCCAATAACCAAAATGGGTTAAATATACAATTACAAAAACTCTAATGGACTAAAATGCACTTATACAAATACAAAGGTAAAATCCTATTTTCACCTCTTTTATCAACTGTTTGATATATACACAATTGTTTTCTTGAAATACTTATCGAGTTCTATGAAATTTATCTACTCAAAGAATGGTGATACTCTTTTGTTATCGGTTGATGGACTAGTCCAAAATTTTCAGCATTGACAATGTTTATGGGACATCCTAGTGAGCATAAACATTAACATGGCAACAATTAAGGTACTGAATCATTTGTTGTGTTGATAACTGATGTTTTAAGTTGAAGAAGAAAAATGAATAGTTAATGAGGTCATTGACTCATTGTTAGGTGGACCTGGTAGTTTAAAATATGTAGAAATTCAACTCTTATACATATTGACTTTTTAATAGTCTTCAAGTTTATGTTGAAATGGTCAAAAGTCATATACTCCGGAGTGTGGATTAGGATTATTTCCATGTTGCATAAGTTTCTTGGTTGTTGATGAATTGACTTAGTAATAGTAAAATGTTTTTCCTATTTCCTGTGCGTTTTGTCCTAATATATCCTAGATGCTCTAACCGAGTTTTGCATGACGAATTATTGTTATGCTCTTCGTTGACAACTTATTAACTTAATTGTAATCATTGGATTGCTCTAAGCGAGTTTTGCATGACGAATTATTGTTATGCTTTTCGTTGACAACTTATTAACTTAATTATAATCATTGTATCTGATTGTCAAAGATAATTTTTCAAAGCCGCTGGCATTTGCGGAGTCAATTTCATCGGCATTGTGTCTGATGACAAATCGGTTCTCTGCATGAGCCATGGCACTCTTATCGAGAGGCATCGGCACTGCATTCCGAGCAGTGCCTCACTTAAAGCATTTCCGCTTCGACAGAAGACAAAATGAAAATTAGTCATAATTTCTAATAATCCAAAATTTTCAATTCCTCTCAACTTTTTCAATCGCTCCAAATTCAATGTAGCTGTTTCTACTGATTAAGATCATTCAGATATCATTTTAAGTTTCAAATCTACACAGAGATTTGTCACTGGTAATACTAAATTATAAAAGATACTTCAATTTATAAGCCTGGGCTGATAGACTTTTGTAACAATCGTTGCTGAACATTCTAGTTGATTTCTCAAAGAAGAATAAGACGCACTATGAACTCAGAGCAAAGATTCCGTGTTATTTACTTTCCATTTCAATTATTGTCCGCTCGCATTACTACGAGATATTAGACCTGTGAGTTCGAGATTGATATATCCGCTTGGGCTTATATGTGTTCATTTCCCAACAAAGATCTAATTGTCAAAGATAATTTTTTTTTAATTTTTTTATCCTCCAAGTGTAATTTATATTTTTTTAAATTTTTTTATCCTCCAAGTGTAATTTATATCCTAACTTGATAGACCGATGAGTTTCTAGAATTAAAATTCTTCCTTAGTCAAGTAATCATTTTCCAACTCTAATCTTCATATAAAATCCAACGACTTAGTCATGTAGTTCCTATTAATGTTTTCTTGTAGAGTGTGGAAATTAAGCTTCTCATGATTCCAATCTTGTTTTAAATCATTGAAATAGTCAGAAAATATTTTTTATAGGCAGACACTAATATTGAAATTCTATGGAAAATATCATTAGTCATTGTAGTTCCTTCTTTTGTTAATTTTGTATAAATCAGACACATTGAGGTAAGTTGCACAAACTTAATAGGAGAATAGGAGAATTTGTATGAAATGAAGAACTACTTGTATAAAGGTCTTTCTTGCATTGTTGTTGTTGTCTATATTTTATATTGCATAGAAACCTCCAGAGCGGCTGATTCATTGGCGATATCACAATCTTTATCTGCTGAAGATTATATAGTCTCAGCTCAAGCCGAGTTCAGGCTTGGCTTCTTCAGTCCTAATGATTCTGGAAAGGTTTACGTGGGCATATGGTACAATACGATCCCAAAACAAACTGTTGTGTGGATTGCGAATAGAGACAGTCCACTTAATGATATGAATGGTGTTCTTCGTATTGGAGATGATGGAAACTTGATACTTGTTGATGGAACAGAAGCGACTGTTTGGTCTACTGGCGTGCCCAATTTATCATCAAAAGCTACTGTTGTACAACTTCTGGACTCTGGAAATCTTGTCTTGAAAGAGAGAAATGGAGGAGGAAGTTTTATCTGGCAAAGCTTTGAACATCCATCAGATGCTTTGTTAGCTGGTATGAAGCTTGGGTATGACCAGAGAACTGGATTGAATTTAAGTCTTACATCTTGGAAGAGTTTTGATGACCCTTCTTCTGGAGATTACACTTTTGGAATTTCTTCTGAGGGATTGCCACAAGCAGTAACTTGGAAGCACTCTTCAAAAAAGTTTCGAAGTGGTCCATGGAATGGGAAGGACTTCGGAGGATTAATTTTCGAAGAATTCCCTTTCACTCCAGTAGCTACAGTCAACTCAGAATCTGCTTATTTTGGGTTCAGCTTGAACAACACTTCTCATTTGGTAATGGCAAAGTTAACCTCTATCGGTGAATTTCAGTTCCTTAGGTGGGATTATACTCGTAGTGACTGGCTTGACCTACAAACTGTACCTCGAGATTATTGTGGCAGCTACAGATACTGTGGGGTGAATGCCATTTGCAAAACGGGCGTTTCTCGTCCCTGTAGCTGCTTCGTTGGGCATACACCTAGAAATGCCCAACAGTGGGACACTCGTATCTGGGATAGTGGATGTGTAAGAAAATATCCACTGAACTGTCCAAAAGGAGAGCGGTTCATTGCAGTAGAAGGCGTGAAAATGCCTGATCTTTTGCAGATTATGGTAGACACAAATCAGGCCGGGGATAAATGTGAAACCAAATGTTTAAATAATTGCTCCTGCACAGCTTATGCAGCCACGAGGGTGCAAGGAGGGAATGGTTGCTTATTCTGGTTTGGCAATCTCATTGATACAAGGAAACTTGATGTGCAAACTGATTTCAAACTATATATTCGAATAACAGCTGCGGACTTGGATATTGGCTATGTGGACTCTGGTAACTTTGGCCACTCTGTTTCAGTATAACCAACGTTGACTTTGCTTGTTAATCTAACCTCATTAGGACTTCTTTTTGGCATACAGATAAAAATAATAACAGAAGAATGATAATCATAACTGTAACTACCATATCTGCGTTCTTGCTTCTATTGGGAGCTGCGTTTATTGTGTGGAAAAGGAAATCACATCAAGAAGGTATGTTTCTTACTCATTAATCGCCTCTATAGAGAATCTGATCATTGTTGAACAACTCTTGGCTTGATATGTCTTCTATTTTCAATCTAATACGGAGTACTAAAGAAAGTATCTACTTTACAAGAATTCAAGTAGTACTCATTATGACCTTTAAATTGAAGTTCAAAAGTTTACGCTTGGACTTTGAGCCTATAGAATATTTGTGAAAGCTTGTAGGTTTTACTGAAGCCAATCCAAAATTCTCTAAAAAACTTGTTAAAATTTCTCGGCAGCTACCCAGCAGGGAAGCCAAGTGACAGACGCGGAGAACTTTGAAATACCATGCTTTGATCTTCCCACTATTGCAAAAGCAACTCAAAATTTCTCAGATGTAAATAAGATTGGAGAGGGTGGTTTTGGACCTGTCTACAAGGTGAAAGTGCTTGACTTAACTGTATTTTATCGGAGTAGGGGTAAAAAAATATGAAAAAAACTAATGACATGTATTAACCTCTAGTTTTTTAAATTTCAGGGAGTACTGTCTAATGGACAGGAAGTTGCGATAAAGAGGCTATCGGGGGATTCCTTTCAAGGTCACAGGGAATGTAAAACCGAAATTACACTGATAGGAAAGCTTCAACATCGGAATCTGGTTAGGATTCTAGGATATTGCATCGAAGGAGAAGAGAGGATTCTCATTTATGAGTACATGCCTAATGGAAGCTTGGACTGCTGTTTATTTGGTTTGCTCTCTACTGTATCTTAATCGTGAATCATGAAAGAGTAATTAAAATAGTCGAGGATTCTGATGAAATCTAATATTTTCCTTATCAAGTCATTGACGTCTAGATGAGGCTAAAAATGCTACATTTCTTCCAGGTGACACAGAGCATGATAAAATGCATTTACTTGTGTGGAGAAACCGTTTTTCTATAATTGTTGGCATTGCTAGAGGACTTCTCTATCTTCATCGAGATTCAAGATTGAGAATCATTCATAGGGATCTCAAAGCTAGCAATGTGCTGTTAGACTTTGAGATGAATCCTAAAATTTCAGACTTTGGCATGGCCCGAGCTTTTGCTGAAAAACAATTTACAGTAATGACGCGAATGATAGCTGGAACTTAGTAAGTATATCTATTTCCCTATTTTGAGAATATCATGTAGTACTTGCAATTGGCTTGGGCTGAAATTTGTGGAATTGACTTGCAGTGGTTATATGGCTCCTGAGTACGCTCTTCGTGGCATGTTTTCTATGAAATCAGATGTCTTTAGCTTTGGAGTTCTTGTTCTAGAGATAGTTAGTGGACAAAGAAACAGTCACTTTCTCCATCCAGAACATAATCTCAGTCTTCTTGGACATGTAAGTTGTTAGCATTAATTTGTTTGCATTGAAATAACCTTGAACTTAACTGACAGCATCACCTTGAACATAATTCATATCAGGCATGGAACCTATGGGTTGAAGGAAGCGCATTAGAGTTGATAGATCCACGGATGGAGGATTCATTTTCATCATCAGATGTGTTGCGTTGCATACAAGTTGGACTGTTGTGCGTGCAAAAACACTCTGATGAGCGACCAACAATGTCGTCTGTGTTGATGATGTTGGACAGTGAATTTACAGTGCTTCCGCAGCCTAATCGACCTGGATTTTCTACAGAGATTTTGAGTGATTGCTAGACAGATACTTTTTCTGGACGAATACTATGGAAAAGAAATGACACAGAGATTACCATTTTAGAAGGTCGCTAAAATTTCAGTTATAACTTTCACCATGAAATATTTTAGTGGTAGTGTAGGGACATTTGTCAAGAGCAGTTCTTGAGGGGGCAAATTGACAAAATGTGAATATTTAGTTTTTACATGTTGATGATATTGATCAAAATATTCTTTAATTTATGAATATAAAATACTTGGAATATATATAACAACTTCACATAAATAAAAGGAAAATTGATTGATCAGTTGTGCGCTTTTACTCTACAATTGTATAAGAGACATGGAATTATATCCTACTATCTGAAGAGGGGGTTGGAGTTATTGCGGCTAATACTAGACTAGTTTTCCCCTACCATCTTCTAGTGCCCTCAAGATGAGTACCTCTCAACCAATAATGCTGTGTAAATCTCAGTACAATAAGTACTGCAGCCAACCAACTGCCTTGCTGCTGCCTTAGTTCTCACCTCCGAAAACCGCTTGCTCCCAATTGTTGCGATGAGTACCAAGACACTGGGAGTCATAGAAGCGAAAAACAGAAGATTGTTCACCTCTTGTGGTGCTATGAACCATGCTGCCCAAGCATAGCTAATCAGTAGAAACAGTATCGACAAGCGAATTAGAGAATTGTAATGTCCACCTGGGATCAACTGAAATATCATCCCTAATGACCCTACAAAGCAAATTGAATTCAAAGCTATGAAAATGATAAATTGTTTTGCACTCATAAGTGTCGTTCCTGCATCATCGCTTTGTCCGCCAGATGATGAAGCTGTGGCGCTGAGAATTCCTCCAGGGGGTTGTAGAATGACTTGATAAGTAGCAGTGGCGATTAGGACGGATACTACTAGAAGTGAGTTTCGTGTATCTGAAGACAAACCAACATCAAAGAAATGGTTAAGCCTGATCCATTTCTCCCTCAATGTCTCTTTTCTGCATAAGATATCAGATATGTTTGGGGTGATCTTGGTTAGTGATAAAGCCTTGGAAGCTCCTGCATTGAGTAGAATATTTCTGATTTCGCCATTTATTCGACTGGGGTGCTTCAATGCAATATCAAGGGCAGTGAATCCGGCAGAATTCTTCGCATTGATGTCTAACTTTCCAATGAATAGTTTTGCAACCTGCATATACAATTATGCATATATTGGATTTCATTAATCAATTGTCATTCTGATATTACTACAAATAGAGATGATAAGTGGACTCACCTCTGGAAAATTTCTTTCAGCTGCAATATGGAGGACTGTGTTGCCATTCTCATTTTCCCAATTCAATAAATCTTCCTTATTAGTCCTCTGTAACCAACCCAACATCACTTTCAAACCTCTCAAATTCCCATTTCTAACAGCAACATGCAAGGCAGTTTCCCCCTGGACTGTCAAGTCCTCAATAGAAACTGGACATTCCAAAAGAAACCATGCCAAAAGATCGTTATCTAAATCATCCCTTCCAGCTACATAATGGAAAGGTGTAACCCTCTCCCTCCCCTTCACTCGAACCAGTTCCGGATTGTACTTAACTATCCGCCTAGCGGTGTTTGTGTGCCCGTTGAGCAACGCAAGGTGCAGGGGACTGAGACCGCTCGAATTCAGCATGTTACCAAATGAAGGCTTCAAGTTCAGAACTTCAACAGCCAAGTGAGTGTTTCCAGTAGATGCAGCTATATGAAGAGGTGTGTTTGTGAATGGTTTTTTACTCTCTTTTTCCAACAATTCAGGATCTTCTTCAAGGAGCTTATACAATGCATCAATATCTCCAACTTTAGCAGCCATCTCTAATCTTTGCTCCATTTCAACAAGAGTCACTTCTACATCATGATTACACATGAACGCATGCAATACTAATTCAGACAGCTTTATATACAAACATCAAGAAATATAGTATACATATGCTAGTTCCCTCATAACAATGAAGAAGAAGTTAAAAATGGGTTGCCAATTGGTTTTAGGATGTAACTCTTATATTTGAGATTTATCGAAGAGCATTGGAACAAAGAAGTTCCCATTGGATTAATTTGCTTAAGAGGGTGTACAATAAAATGCATAGTAGATTCAGAAGGATCAATATAAATATTGGACGGCTGATTGAGTCCAAATCAAGTGTATAGACAAATCAAGTGTATAGACAGAAAAGTCTAGGCAAAGTGCATAATGCAATTTACTCCGCCCAGTTTGGCCTATATTGATGAGAACCTTAAAAGTTCACAACAAAAACTAGCACTTGAACAAGTTACATGATTTTGAAGGAGGACAGGCAAGGGTGTGGTTTATGATTATGGCTTTCGGTTTTTTTATGCACTTGTCGGATTGTTCCTATCGAATGGCGGAGAGCAAGGGGGGCGACATCAGACAATCCCTCCTCAACTTTGAAAATTTTAGAATTTATCAGACAAATATAAGTTTTTTGCTCAAAATTATAAGTTTTTTGCTCAAAATATAGTAATCTGCCCCCTCGATAAAGAAAAACTTTCATTTAAATATGTTTAATGTACTTGGTCCCCTTGAATATATGTTCAAGATCAGCCATCGTGCAGTTTTGGACCAACTAGGACATGTTAATTGGAAGATAACATTAAAAATTTTGAGAACTTGAAAAGGAAGCTGAGAATCTAACTAGATTTTCAAATGTTGATACAAAATTGAGAATCCCTAATTATAATAATTTTCATGTTGAGTTGCATACATTTGAGAATTATACTTTATGAAGTTTATAATGACAATATATGATTTGACTTTCTAAAATTCTATTTATTGTTGTCTCACTGGAAATACATGGAAAGGGATGGAAAAGGCTGATCAGGTTCTTTGTTGCTGAAATATTGATATAATTACCTAGATGTGGAGTCATTTAAGAGCATCACATTTTGAGGCAATACACATCATTTCATGTTGTAAAAGAATGCTTTCAATACTCATGCTTTATTATGTATTCATCATCACATACACAAAAAACTTTGGGACAAACTTTATTCTGTATCCTAATAAACAGAAAATTGCGACCAACTACAGACATTATAGAATTAAAAATACAACAGAAATGAAAAATGCTGGGACAACAAAAAACCCATTAAAACCAACTTCCATAAGACCATACTAACCTAGTACATCCTGCCCGAGCAGACTGTAGAACCACAGTAGCAATCCTTCATCTTGATATTTCCATTAGAATCACGGACCTGACCCACGGAGTAATTGTAATCGTAGGTTAGCTCCTGTAGAGCAGGAATGTTGTCAGCTGCAAAGAGCATTACGTGAGGCATTTTTGGATCCACGTGGTCATACAAAACGTCCTGTCCATAAAGGTTGGGTGAACAGCTGTGGTTAACAAACCTCCCTAAGTTCCCATAGTATGCAGCATCTATTGTGTAGCCTCCATCTTCCGCAGCATCAATAGCATCTTTCCCCTCTGTCTTGGAAGAGTCGTTGCCATTCCGTCCAATATCAAACAAATATTCATCATTAGTTCTCTGTTCGGCTTCTTTGTCTTCAAGAAGCTCTCCTGTGTATTCACATATGAAAGTTCCCGAAGGGATGAAACTCAAAGATCTCACACCCCAGCCCCTCGACTCTGTCTTAAAGATCTCCAGTTGGATGCTTGGACCACGCTGGGCGACTCTGTTATAGCACGAAGGAGGGCATTTGCATGCTGGGCCACACTCGAATACAATAGGTTTTGCTTCAACAATGGCTCCATTGTGGTTGTATGGGATCTCTCCTCCATTTTTTACAGCACACACACACTTGCGAGAATCAGAACATCTACCAGTGCAATCGCACCCTTTGGAAATACTTGGACGAAACCAATCAGGATACATCATTTTTGTGATGTAACTAAATGACGGAGGCTTGTCATTGTCAAGTGTATTCACAGCACATACAGGGGATACTTCCTTACCACCTGATATATCGTCGACACATACACCCTGTCGTTTCTTGAATTTTTTTGATAGCTTCACTTCCTTCCAGGCAAGTTCTGGCTGTCCAGGAATTCTTTTCAGTTCAAACATAAAAACCATCTTACCATGTGCCCCTGTTTCTGTGTAATACCTGTCTACTGTATACAGGCCATCATAGACATATGTTGTGAGCATTTTGTCCCTTGCACCAGACGAATCTGATGCTTTGTTCTCTTTGGAGCCACGGATCACCCGCACTTCATTCCTCTCTGAGATACTATTCTTTAAAGCCAAGTTTCCTCTTTCCAGCTTTTGGTCTTCTGGATTCTTATTCTTAGCAATTAAATTTCCACCTTGTCCAGAGTATATCAAGATGTCAGGGTTCTCCATGTCATCAGCATATGCTCCTGACGCAACAATACTAAGGGCAAGCAGCTTTCCTCCACGGTTCTGGTAATCTATACCACCCTGGTACACACGATGAACTCCAATAATTGCAAGTTCCACTCTAAACTGAAACTCGTCTCCCACTTCGACTCCTGGAACTGCGCCTATAAATTGCTTGCCTGCATTGACTTCTTTGTTTTTTTGTTTGATCATCTTTGCAGCCCTAAGATCAATCCTTTTGCCTTTCTTTTCAGACTCTGCACTACTTCCGGACTCAGACTTTGCTTCTTTTTCTTGCAAAAGCTTTCTACAAATTGAATGAAACATACGCAAAGTCTCTTTCACTTTATTACGTGCATCACTGGCACTTGATTTGCTAATAGTGGAGGGGGGCAACATCACTTCAAAATTCCTTCCAGGAATAGGTGAGGAAGAAGAAGCATCGATTCGCATAGAATCTCGGCAAGAAGAAGAAGAAGAAGAAGATTGAAGTCGATTTCCATAATTTGCATCATGTTCTCGCTTGCTCTTAGCTATCACCGAACCAGGACTATAGTTAACTATTTTTCGAGAAGTTAACAATTTCCTCTTTGTTGAATCTCTTCCAAGAGTACTTTTTTTGGCAACAGCTTTTCCCTTCCAGACCGTACCCTTGTTTATTTTGTTATCCCTCATTTCACCTAATGAATCAGGCCAAGCAGAATTATCCTCCTTCATATGGGAGTATGGCCCAGATTCTCTGTGGGCAATCTCTGGGGGATTGCTTTCCTGATCTCTGTACTGAGAATGTAACACCATTTCCTTGCCGGCAGATTCTTGGTTGAAGTCATCGTGTTTACAATCTAGATCCATTGCCTTATCTGAACCTTCAGAAACGTCTTTTGGTTCACTTTTCTCAATATAAAAATCATGTAAATCACTTTCTAATAATTCTGTTCCATGACTCTCTGTGTCAGTCAATGCAATTTCCAAGTTGGAAACTGGTGATACTACCAAACCATCTCTTCCCAAGTGAGCAGACACTGTTTCACCCGTTGGTCTAATTGCATTTGGTCCACAAAATGGGGGAAAGTCGCGAATAGCTGAAATTCTTCTCCTACGAAATTTACCTTTGTCTAAATTAAGGCTATCATTGACTTCAAACTCCGTTGGTGACAAATCCTTCAAAATATCAACCGAATCAGCCCCAATAACCAAATTTACATCTTCAAATATGGGTATGGTCTCTTCCCCTATCACTTGAACTGACGAGCCATCTTCCAATATAAGTTTTGTCTCCTTGTCAATTCCATTAATTAAAGAGCCAACTTCCAACGTATGATTTGCTTTCTCATCACTATCATTGTCCATAACAGACTCATTGAATGTCTCCACCGTATTGATATCTTTTACACCCTCCGCTCCTTCCTTTTCGACTCCATTCGGAAAAGACAATCCAGCAGGTAGTACATCAAATTTCATCTCTTCAGTGATATCCTGCATCCCATGTGTGGCAAAGGAAACAGTGGTATCAACAACAGAAACCGGTGATGTATCTGCTTTCTCAATTGGACCTAACCCAACATCATCCGACTGAGAATCTATTTCAACAGATACAATTTGTTTACAAATGGTCATCACTTCCTGACCCACACTGTCATTCTCAACTGTCACAACATCATTTCCTTCGGCTTCAGAATTGACTAGAGGAGTATTCGGACCACAATTCTTAGGAAAATCTCGAACGGCTGACACTCTTCGTTTCTTAAACTTTGGTGTAGACTCCACGAGATGGTCTCCAAGCTCCAATTCCCGCTTCTCAAGGCTGCCATTAACCAATCCCTCCTTCATCAAATTAACCATTTCCCTATCTACAAAAAGGGGCACCTAAATCAACCTGGTGTAGGCAAAATACAAATTGAACAATGTAAAATGAAACAACAATAAACTAAATAAATATCACATAAATACATAGATTATTAACATGACAATAATACAATATTAAAATGTAAAATTTGTTTATTAGTGACACTAGAGGATTTATTAATGTGATCAAACTAAAGCTTCCAATTCTAATTAAACAAACTGTACATAGAGACAATATGAATTTCACCGAATTAAGATCCTCTCGAGTTCTAATCCTTCAATTCTCTCAAGTTACATAAAAACGAAGAAACTTGATATATTACAAAAATGCCACCTTCCAATTCAATATGATCGATTAAGATATCAATGGTCGAGATTAAAACTTGAATTCGATAGATAATAACAATCACATAGGCCCGCTAAAAATAACAAAAGAGGAAACAAAACCAATCTACTTTCATGACAAACCTAACAGAAATCAGCAATCTAATACAAATTTAACAAAAATATTATTAAAAAAAAACAAAAATTAATAATTCACATAAAAAGATTTACCTTATATCAATTCGTTTCTTTCAAATCCTGCAAATTAAAAAATGATAAATAAATAAATTATGAATTGGTTATAGAAGGCTTTAAGTGCAGCTAATTCACCTGATAAATAATTAATCCAGAGTGAAAACAATTGAGCTTTAATAATATTATTCGAATGAATAATTAAGTGATGAATAAATAAAATAACTTGAGTGTTTCATTTTGATTGTCACAGAAATAGAGACACGAATCACATGAATCTTCAGACAATTTATGTGAATATAAGACAACTCAGATTTACGTTATTCCATTTTTATCGGAACAACAATGCCCCGATACTTTTTACTTTTTTTTGTTTATTCCCTTATACGTCACTATATATTTTTCCCTATCTAGCGGTGTCCTTACTTATTTCTCGATTTTTTAATGAATTGTCATAATTAATAAATTTTGTAACATTAATTGACGGATATTTCCTTAATTTAATGAAGATTATTCAAAGTTAATGAATTTTGGCATTAATTGATCATTGTTGCTATAAGTTTGACTTGAATATAAATAAAAGTTGGGCATTAAAAAATATAATTATCGCGCTGCTTATGGCGTAGAAATATGGCGGTGTTTTTCGCACAAGGCCCAAATTCTAGAGGGCCCTAATATTTTATATATTGTGTGAATCGCAAGTAAAAGTTTCAGCTGCATCGATAAATACAACGGCGGAAAAATCAAATGTGTGTGGGTTCAAATTTTCTTAACACCAATCGTCTTCTTACTTTTGTTGTAGTTGATGCTTTTTTTAGTTTAATATTTTTTTTAATTCAAGTTTGCCCTCCATCTATAAAATCTTTTTTAATTTTTCCATCCCTTCCAATTTCATCGTGGTTCCGCTCCCGAAAACAGGGCCGCCCCCTCTTGTTTAAACATAATTATTCTTATAACTTCAATGCGCCCCATTCGAAACTTGCACGATCCCCCATAATTATCATGCTAGCATTTGATATTTTTTCACCAAATTATATACAATATATATAATAATAATTGAGTTCGGGCTTTAAGAAGTCAATTATCTAAATTTGGAAATAGAAGATTTTCGTAGAATGAAAATATTATAATTTTTATTTGAATTAAAATTTCATGACAAATAATAAACGAATAAAAGTTGTTTACTAAAAAAGGATATCCGTTCATCATCTCTCAAACAAAATTTCCAATTTTGCAAAATCCATATCACATACAGTATTTGATAAAAGGCATTAGTTAGTGGTCGAGGATTTATTTCACAACAAAGAATGAGAAAACTCTGGTATACCTCTTCCAATAATAGATGTAATTAAAAGGATATGGCTACTTTAATGCGACAACCAAAATGTACACTTAGAAGGGAAAATAATTCAATTCATGAATACAACAAACCAACTATTTCATACAAAGAGTGTGTAGTTTGTTACGAGTCCTGATCGTATGTCACAATCTCAACAAAATATAACAAAGAGTGTCATACAAAATAAAATAGACGATCT
The DNA here is from genome assembly GCA_019722365.1 of Lithospermum erythrorhizon. Lineage (NCBI taxonomy): Eukaryota > Viridiplantae > Streptophyta > Magnoliopsida > Boraginales > Boraginaceae > Lithospermum > Lithospermum erythrorhizon. The sequence continues at coordinate 106,919 of JADFUC010001248.1, read as the reverse complement.
ATTTTCATTTGCTATAATAAATCATATTTACATATTTATATGTCAACCAAATTAAATTTTGGTTGAAATAATTAGATTGGAATGTCATTCAAAATAAAATAAAATAAAATAAAGTCTTATTTCAGTAAGTGTACATAATCGATTATATGAATATGATGTCTTTATTCTGTATGTTATTATCTTTCGTCAAATATACTTCGTATAAACATGAGGTCATTTGGTATAATTTTATATATTATTCAACTTGTCTTCGATCTCCTCTACTTGTACTCAATTTGTAACTATCATAAATTCTCACTTTTAATATATGCATCCATTAAACGTATTTAGTTTGACATGAGAATACCACATCAAACGGTGCTTCCATTTATCCCACTTAAGACAATTCATATTTTCTCGCAAATCAAGTTAGAAGATATTGTCAACTAGAAATTTGGTGACCAAGAAAATAAGAAAATTTGCTAGCAAAGAAAATACATTAGTTGGTAGTCAAGAAAAGAAATATTATTTGGTGTCCAAGAAAATTTGGTAGTCAAGTTTTATAATTTAAATTATCTTGTTGATCAAGTAATTTAGATCTATAAATAAATGGTGAATTTGTCTTGTTGATCAAGTAATTTAGGCCTATAAATATATGGCTTGATCAACAATACAATTTAAATTGTAAAAGTAAGTTATTTTGATCCACATTCGAGATTAATATATATAATTGCGTATTTTATATATATCAACTATATTTTAATTAGTCATTCTCAACAATCACTTCATATCTAACTAGAATTTATGGTGATTCTAGACAAACATCTCAACATTTTTATATACATAATATGTTATTGATATCTTCTAGACATGTTTAATATTTTTAATGACCAAATATACTTCGTATAACTGACCTTATCGTTGCCTTGAAAATATTTTTTCGCGAGATGAACATAGCAAACAACTATATATTTGTCTGATTCACTAATCATGATTTTTATTGTTCTTGTGTTATTCCGGATATCAACATATTTAAAAGGATTTTGGTGGTTGTTCCACAACAACCCCAACATTGCTCTTAATCTACTTTCCTGAAACTATCGGGATATCGATAAAACCTCGACAGTTAAACTATTACAACATTTTACTAAATTATATCATCCGGACATTTGCTTTCTTTCTGAAACTACCAACTCTAAAATTATTTTTGACACTAAGCTTTCTTGTCTTAACTTTCCAATTACCTATGGCATCGATTCGGTGGGTCATGGGGGAGGGTTATAGGTTGGTTTTGCTTCTAATATTCAACATAATATTATTCATATTTGTCAAAATGTTATGGTATTTGAACTTTTACTTGAATCTTTGAGTCATTGATATCTTGTTTGTTTGTATGGTAATCCTAAACTTAATTTGAGAGAACAAACTTGGAATTATATTTCTATGATTTTGGAACCCTATTCTAGTATGCCCCTCTTATTACGTGCGGACTTTAATCAAATACTTCTTAGCTCTGACAAATATCCTACTTCTAAATCAATTAAAGGTGTTGACTTTCTCTTAAATTTTCTTACTGACTTTGGACTCTTTGATCTCCCTCAATCTGATAATCATTTTACTTGGTCAGGAATTAGAAATAATATTAACGTTCTTGAAAAATTGGATCGGAGTGTTGCAAATTTTGATTGGTTTAACCTTTTTCCAAATTGTTTAACTAATGTTTTGGCTATTCAAGGTTCAGATCACAGTCCTTTGATTATCTCTTCTAAGCAAAAAGTTTTTTCCCCACCTAGGCCTTTCAAGCTTGAAAATTTTATCTCCTCCTTGCTTGATTTAAAAAATATTCTGGGACATTTTTGGATTCAGGAATCCTTTGCTTCTGGTTCTGATTTCAAAGTTTGAAAGTTATACAACACAAACAAATATTTAAACAAATATTCTGGGACATTTTTAAAAATATTATACAAACAAATATATTTAATGTCAAAGTTAGAAAATTACAACTATAAAAAAAAAGTGGACAATCTTTGTGGGATGGAGGTAGTATTACTTTTGTTTATGATGTTAGAACTTTAAAATTCCAAAACTTGTATATTGAACAACTTTGTGATGGTTCACAATATCGTTATTAATATTAAGTATTATTTATCCAAAAATATATATATTTGTCTGATTCAGTAATTGGGCTCACGTAGTTGGATAATATAAATCTCACATTGTCTAGTTTGTCATGTTTTGGTTGGGGCTTAGACCATCATGAAATAGAAATATAAAATGTATATGGAAATGATCATATACTACGTAGTTAGTAAGATTTCCCATTTTATCTCCTCTTTTATAACATTATTATCGCCATTTTCTATGTAATTATTATCATTCATAGTGTGACGGATAGGGAGCAATTATATCTGACTGGTATTTAGCAAGACTTTCTCAAACTACATATGTGCACGTGTTGGTGATAATTCTATATAATAAAGATCTAATTTCAATAACTAAATGTACAGGATTGTATGTTTCAAACTATGTGCACATACATGTTGGTGATGATTCTATAGTAAAATAAGTTAGTAATTTAAAAAGTTAGTCATTAAAATTTGAAAATAGACAATTGTTGTATATAGAGACCAGATACCTTTTTCAATTCGGTTTAAATGATGTTTTCTTTTTTGGATATTAGATTTGATCATCAATTAATTTTTATTCCTTTAATAAATTTAAAATTGATATAATTTGTTATGTCTTTAAAATATACTCCATCAGTATCAACATAATCGACCATATAACAAAAAATTCTTATTTTATTATGATTGATAAAGTCATTTTGAGCCAAAATACATATGATAACTAGAAACTTTAATGAAACAATAAATTTATACTTGTTTTATTATAATTTATGAGAAATGATAAAAGAGTAAAATTAGATAATTTTTTTAGGAAGGATAGAGTATTATATTTTGTGATTCTTCATAATATACCTGCAAATTAATTAGTGGTCAGATAAAGATTGATACGAAAAAAAAGAGAACAATAATTAAAAATGAATTGAAGGTAGTAGGTACTCGGTACTACTACCTCCGATTCCTTCTCATAAATGTTTTTGGTCAAAATGTAATATCAAAAAAATGAAAATATTAATTAAGTTAATTTAGAATTGGTACTACTCCCTCCGTCCCAAAATTATAGGAACATTTTAACTTTTTGTACTATTTCATAGTTGAACTTTGACCGTAAATATTTTTGTTTGTGTTATATAATAATTTATGAAAACTATATCAATAAAAAACACATTTCAAATTTTTTCCATTAATATAATTTTTATCAAATACTATTCAACACAAATAAAAATATTTATGATCAAAATTTAACTTATTTCAAATAAAAAAATCAGAATATCTTTATAATTTAGGGACGGGAATATATATCATTAATTAATAGTACTCCAATATATAGTTGGGATGGTCTACAAATCTTTGGTCCTCCTATACCATGAAAGAGGACAATAATTACTTGATCGACCAATGTTAGAAGACTTAAACTATTCATTTTCAAGTACACAAAATAGAAGGAAATTAGAAAATGGAATATTTTGCAATAGTACTATAAAAAGACCCAGAATGCCACGTCACATCAAATACGAAAACTCGCGGGAAATCAAACGGATCCTTACTTTCCCTCCAAAAAAAAAAATTCAAATTTATCCAAACTATAAAAATAAAACCCACAAAATTTTAACAAAAATCCCACACCCTGACACTACCAGTCAAGCAAAAAAGGCGAGGCGAGGCGGGGACGGGTATAATACTCGTTGCCTTCTCGATAATTCTCCGTAGCAACTTCTTGAAGTGATAGTTGACTTGGGATAGATGGAGAATGTGGAGAAAAAGGGGATCTAGATTGTTCAACAGGAGAATCATGTGATGAAATCTATGGGTGGGGCTATGTCTATAAAATATTGTACCGTTTTAAATTTTAATGAGTTGACTTTTTAAATTTTGAACCGGAATGTGTTGTATATATTTTTGTAAAACATAATAAAAATATAGTATTTGCTATTAACATGATAATTTTGATTCAAATTAAAGTCGTATGCGTCAATCAAGATCACGAAGTTTGTTAGTTTTAACAATTAAAAAAGAAAAATGAACTATCGGTCGTAATAATTTTTACGAAAAAATATCATTTGTCTTAGTTGTTGGTAAATTTTTATGTTTATCTGCATACAGAGATGATCGATTTGGATCCGGGCGAAATTCTTGTGGTGAGTTAAAGTTTAATTGAAATATAGTGCAAGGTTTGGTGTTGAATTAATGAACATATAATATTGACCTTGCATCAGTGGGATCATAAGAAATTAGCTTAATCAATACTGGGGATGATGAATTGTTGAGGTTTCTCAAGATGGAAATTTTTTACCAAAGGAGTGCTTTTTTGAAGTAGCATTGTAACTTATAAGTTGGTCAATCTTAGCTATTGTTATTCGAGGTACTTTTCTTGCTATCTGTATAGTTTCTTGCATATAAAGTTGCTCAGTAAATAGGGATTATCAATTTCAACAACCCCATAATGGGGTTGTGGACTTGTTGGGTATGACTAGTGGTTTAATTTTCTCCGAGCTTTTCTGATAGTGTGTTTGTTTTTTTGTGTGGAATTGGAATTGAAATGGAATCGGAAAAATTCTATACAAATATGAGAAATTTGTTTAGAGTTTTTTCCAATTTCATTTCAGTTTCAATTCCAAAAAACAAACACGCCCTGAAAACTATGCAGAAGTGCACAACTAGCTTATTTTGTTGAATTGTACTGAACTATCATCTAGTTAATGAATTAATAAAACATAATTTAGAAACTTTAGGTCCAAGATTTGTTGTTAGGAGTTTTATTTAAGCTTAGGTTTTTCCAAACAAAAGCAAGTGATAGAGATGGCTAATCTAATAAGCTAGCTAATAATGTTTCTCTTGTTGGGTGCATTTTTTTATTTTTGTGGCATATCATATATTTTTATGGAGTATTATATACCATTTAGCCTTTATGTGGACAGTTTTGAATAATTATCAAGTTCCTTCAGATGATATCAATGTAGCTCCTGCATAGTTCACCTGTCACTGTCTTATCCAAGCAATAGATAATATGATATGAATACTTTGTCTTCTTTACCAGATGAAGCTGTCGAGACTTAGTCAAGTAATAATAAATATCCCTCATCTGATATGGAACCCAATAGGATATGTAGAAGATAGTCTATTACTTTGGAAACAAGAGAATCTTTCGAGCTACGTTAATATTAACATGCCTCAATGTCATCGATGAGACTCCCGCCTAAGCGAGGTAAGGGGTCTGATAATATACAACCTTGCTCCGGTGATGACAATCCTTAATGTTCTCTGTTTAGATGTATCATCTTGAGACTAATGGGATAACATAAGGGAAAGTTCTAGTCTTGGTCTCATTTTCTGACATTGAGGTAAAAAAATATCATGAAGAGACCCACGAAACAACACCACCAAAAGGTCTGATATCTAACTTAAAACTGCCATACAACAATCCTGAAAATTAATGCCAGAGTCAGCATTTTAAACTATGAACATTACAACCTTCTGTTAAGTTATATAAAATTCTCAGCCTCTTTCACTTTCTAAAAATCCAGTTGTAAGTCAAGAATATACTCAAACCTAATTTTATCCGATACATAATATGTTGAGCACAAAACTTAACCCCTATTCCCACCAAATGCGCTCTGAAGAAGCCGATGAATGATGAGCTGGCTACTGCTGCTTGCTTGGGGACCAAAACCGGACACTGCTTCAGGTTGCCAACAGCTGTCAGGGCTGAAAAGGCCGCTGATACACTGAACTGCTGCCAGCGCTGGCTTGGGGCACAAAATTTGGAGACTGTATGAGCAGTTCAGCCTGTGGAAAGGAGCTGCTAGAAGGAATATCTAGCAGCAACTCCTGGTCAGAACTTTCATCGGTGTATTGAAGAGAGTCCAGCACAAGGGAGCTGCTTTCAGGAGGTAATGCGAAAAGGCTTCTTGGACTGAGGAAAGAGCCATTATCATTATCTGTCATTTCCTTGATCCCCGTACCAGTTTTCATCAATATCCTTCTAGGGCTCTTCATCATCGTATTGGCTCCTGAAGCAAAAACATGGTTGTTAAGTGATTAAAAATTAGAATTGCAGACGCGTTAAGAAACAATGTTCTATTTTTTAGAGAGACAGGAGGTTTTATGAGAGCCTATTCATTCACCTTCATTGCCAGTTTAGTCACTGTCAATTACATTTTAAGACCGCTAACCTGAAAATTTTGAGCATTGGCCATCTTTTGATATCTTCACGTTCACAGAATGTGCACTTGCAACAGCACTAGCACCTGCTTTGTGAGATGGACTGCTTCCATTTGCGCAACTTACATCCTAATAAGTATTTAAGATTCTCACTGTAAAATCATACCAAGTGAAAAAAGAATTTTCTTGGAAAATATTGAAATTAATTGCAATGTCCATACAAACCTTGAGAAAAGTATATTTTTCCACCCATTTTGATTTTGTTAGATTGCACAAGACAAACCTCTTCAAGGTTCTACAATTTTCTACACTAGCACCCGAGAATGTGTTATCAAATACACCTTCCGCTAGAAGTTTCTGGAATGCAGATATGTTCTCCTTGAACAGAGTGCTCTCAAACATGCCTTTCAAACTGTGGGCATAAAGCAGCTTATTATATCAGATCTCATTTTATCATGCTCTAAGAATAGCCAATAAAGTGAAATCATAAGAAATGTTGAGCATATGGATCTAAAGGTTTAAAACAAATATATTCTGAACTACAAGATATACTAAATAATTGATAAGTTCCCCTAGTATAACCTTCTCATTATTGTTAAGGAGAAGAGGTGTTAGGCATTGAAATACGTACACATTACAAAGAACATATGTAATATTCATTTGCAGTGTTGATAAGTTTAAGATGTGATATCTAAAGTTCCAATGATACTAAAAATATCGTTCAGTACTTGACTAGTTCTATCAATCTATGTAGTTTTGCTCCATTTTAACACTAAATGAGTGCGAAAGTAGTTTCTATAAGCTATAATGTTGCACTTGATTAGCTATGCCAAAAGAATACAAACCTATCTGGGAGTGCAGAATTATCAATAGAAGGCAGATACTTCAGTAGTTGCTGTTGTTCATCATTTGTTAATTGACCGGCAAACTCATCATAGCTAAGGATGTCCTGCAGTTGATTAAACAAAGTAAACTGCATGAATTTCGCTTCAATTGTTTATATTTAGCTAGAGTTCAGATCCATTGATGATTTCGAGTAAATACGTGGGAGTGAAATGATGAAAAAACTATTGTAGGTGTCTTAAAAATGGGAACACTTTATAAATTATGATCCTAACAACTGACTATATTTCCATGGAATGAGATTTTTTTCCATTGGTAGCTGGAATTCACAATAGCAAAGAAAATGCAATTATACATCTCGCTGAACATACATTAGAAATATTTACAGAAAGAACAAGAAGAAAAGGAACTATGAAAACAAACTTACTTTGAGGTCTAGAAAGCGTAATGGTGAATTGCGATGCCCAAGAATCTGTAACTTTTCAAGCTGGTCCTTCTCCCTGCAATTTCAACATGGAACAAATAATTTTTCTTCATACTTATGCACGATCAATATGGTAGAATCCGAAGCCCATAAATTATTATGTTTTTTTAGACTGAAAAATTCCATTCAAACTGAATCAACATAGGCTAATATATAACTCATTATGCAAATAACAGGGAAACAAGAGAAAAAAAATCTCACGCATCCAGCATTCTCGTTGCACTGTTGCCACTAAATCACTAAGCACTAGTAAATTAATGGGCTGAAGCAATACCTATTCATTTGATCTTTATCCAACTCCGGACCACTAGGCTTCTTCATTTTCTTAGTTCCGATATTCGACAAATTGACACCCTTATTAATAGTATGCACAGGAAGGGTAGTCAAACATGAATAAGCCTCATTAGCGGGACGTTGCTTATAATCAATTGAAAGGGAGCTAGCTTCTGACTCTTCTTCTCGAGCTACTGAATTTGGATGCCGAATGAGAACACTACCATGTCCTATCTCAACTGATACCATAGGTTTGTCACTCTCAAAAAGCAAATCTTCTTCAGAAGATCCAGATAAGTATGAAAATTGTTGCTCGTGCAAGATTGTATAAAGATCTTTGGTGAGCTTCTCGACAGAGGATGGCTTAGGGCGTGAAACACAAGTTCTCTTCTTTGAGGGCACCGTTGAATCCCATACAGTTGATTGTGAGGGACCTAAGATGATCAATGAGCAGATATTTCATATGTCAGAGATCAGATAATGTTCCAAACAATAAGATAAGCTAAATTGAAATTCTTAAATAGTGTCATCAAGCGTGCACTGACGAGAAAGGTTTACCTAGGCATATTGGACAGAGAAACGTCAGAATGAGGTAAATATAATTCACAAGCAGGCTGAATAAATTAACCTGTGAAATCACTTGCATCGCCGTTATTCAATTGAGCACAACTCTCTGAATTGGAGATGGCAGAACCAGAACTTGAACGGTTACTTGTATCCTCGTCCAAAACTTTATTGGAACCATTGTTATAGTCGCAGACGAAGCCTCCTGTATCTGCATAATCGTAGTTTTGCTTTCTTTTGAGAATCTTCTCATCTTTGCTCTTGGTTGATACGTTCTTCAGCCTTGAAAACCTATGATCTACAAGGTCATCAGGTTCAGCCCTAGCATGTAAGGGAGTATAGTTCGCCAACGATCCTTTTGTTCTCCACCGAGATCCACAAGCATTGCAAAGAACTGGCTTCTCTGGAGGCCCATTCCGCCAGAGGGGCGTGCTTGTAACACCACAAAAGCAGTAAATCGAATCAGGGAATTTTAAAGCCAATACCAAGTGACAGAAAAGAATACCCATAAGCATCTAGTCAAAACACCCCATAGGAAGAATAAAATTGGCATGTCTACTGATAACCATCCAGTCCAAGCATCAAAATGGCTCATTAGACAACCTACGCTTCTTATCTATTGTGATTTGTGAGTAGTAGATAGTCTTTGCAAATCATCTCGGGTCAATTTGGAAAAGGACTCATTGCTATCAAAGGGGTAAGATCGAGCACAGTCTAACCCCCTTGCTTAGGTGGGGGGACTCTTTAGATGCATTGGGGCATGTTGTTGTCTACTGATAAAATAAAGTGATAACGGGCATGTTCAAATGGATTTCCAAATTCATCTTATGTAAGCACTCCTTACAAACTTGAAACAACTAACTTTGTAAGTAATGTCATCGAACTAGAAGTTCTGTTTGAAGAAGTATGTTCAGAATAATTCAGCATTCAACAAACACCTCAATGCCCACGAATGGAGCACTATGAGAGGAGAGCGAATAAGGGAAGAACGCAGACTAATAAGAGAAAAAAACATGAAATAGGGTCCAAGCACGGTGTATATGATCAAATGGTTGGAATGAAGTAGCCAAGGACACATAAAAATACTTCTTCTTGTCAAATACATTCTCAATTGTAAAAAAATCCAAAATTGAGAATGATCATATGAACAATGCCCAGCAGTCTTCACTAACTTCCCATTAGGATAATTTACTCATTCACACTAATATAGTACCAGAAAGCAGTGAAACATCATAGGCTTCATGTCCCCACTCCCCAGAAACCGAAATCGATAATCGAATTAGTACTTCAATTTGTATCAGTAACACAATCCCATATGAAACCTGTGTTATTATAGAGTCAAAGGCTAGTTCACACTGACTCAGTGAACAGTTACAAAATACTAGGAAATCAAGAACATATTCAATAGTTTTCCACTTACTCAAAATAGAGATTTACAGATTCATAGGTGAACAAGAACCTCCCTAAGCAACATTATGTAATATGGACAATACAAATTTGTATATATCAATCTTTATTTGTTAATTTACCCTTATTCTTGAATTATAACAAGCATTTAGGATTCATTTCTATAAATAAACAACTAGTTTACCACTCAAAATTCATTTTTACTATAAGAAAACCAAAAAGAATACATTTTTTTTCCTTCAAACATCAAACCTTGCACAAAAATATGTAGAAAAACCCACTGTAACACTAATAAATGATAGCAAATCTTGCTTCATGTCTCACAAGTTGGTTTTCCTTAAATTTCAATAAATAAAAACCTTTGAGGAAAATTGATAGTTAAAACCTGTAAAACAGTTGTATTAAAAACTAAAAATGTGATACAATTTTTTTAATATGTTTAATTATAGTCTTAAGACTTTTTTGCTTCTTGGGTATGAATGATTTATTTTTCCTGCAAATTATATTATGCAGAAAAAATAAGCAAAGATCCAAAGAAGTTTCTTTTTTGTTTCCTTCTTTATTGGTCTTGAAGTCACAGAAAAACCACCACAAGCAAAATGAAAATTTTGTCCTAAGTAATAATGAACAAATAAAGATTAATTCTTTAAGCTAATAATATGTACAATTCAATAAAAAACTTTGAGTAAATAATCATTTCTCAGGAACTAAGAAATTGGGTTAGTTAGAGGAAGAAAATGGTGGTGGTGGGGGTGTCTATTGTTCTTTGTTTTTGTATATGACCTTTTGTTGTTGATGTTGTGTTTTATTGTTTATAAATGTTTTCCTTCAACTTCATTTCCAATTCAAAAAATAAGTAATTTTATCCTAAACTCATTTGCTTTTATTTGTTGGGTAACCATTTTTTCATTCAATTTACTATCACTAATACTCCCTTCATCACTAAGAAATTATTATATTTAAAATTTCTAAAGTTGATTTTTAATTTTTAAATTTAAATAATTTTTAATGTGTTATATAGTAAATATTTTTTGTTAAAATATATAAAGTAATTTGTTGTACTTTAACCATGACAAAGTAAACTATTAAATCTTTTAGGTGTGAAGGAAATATTATAATACTAGTTCAATGGGCTCTTCATCTTTTTCTCATAATCCAGTTTGATGGGCTCTTGAGGGGAGGTGTTAATATTTAGGAAGAATATTTTTGCTTATATACCCTTGGTTTGACCTTATACTATTCTGATTTGTCTAGCTGAGCATGTGCATTTTTTCAACCAATCCACCTTCCATCCTCTAACCCCTCATTTATTTAACAAGTTAATTCCAATAATGGAATTGCAAATATTAATAGTTCATTTAAAAGCCATGATGTAACATTTATGTGATCTTAAATCTTAAATATACCAAATTTGAGAAGTACAAAACAGAAAAGTCATGGTCAGGGAACAATATAAAGGAGAAATAACTGAAATACTTTAATGTGGGTATTTAACGTTGCATTTATAATTCTCTTCATATTTTCTCAATAAAGAAATTATACATTATATAAATGGTTTTTGTTAGTACTTATTTTTGTTATATTTTCTTTTCAGTACTTATTTTTGTTGGTCTTTTGCAAGAAGAGCAGTTAGATTATTCATATAGATCAAATTCTTCTTGTGATGACATAATGTTGATAATCTAATTTAATTTAGTGATAGGGAGGCCTATGTGAGGAAACAATGTTAGAATGAGTCTTGTTATTACCATTGGATTTCAAAGGCTCAATGGTGGCCATTGATTGTTTCAAATATATACTTCATGTGGGCACATGATGATGTGTCATACACTCCACTATAGTTTTTTTTTTCAATCTTGTTCAACTTTAACAGCTTGTTAATTACACCCTATATTATATTAGAAAAATACAAATGATGCCATCATAATTTGTGCAATCTATAACAAAAGAATAAATCAAGCAAAACGGATGCAAATAATACTCCGTACTATTTAATGCAAACATTGTCACCTAAAAAATAAGAATATCAAGTATTTTGAATTGAAATGAATACCATTTAACAAAGATGATTTGAATTATGAAAATTAGCAAACGTTATCGTACTAATTGATACAGAGTAATTCTATGTTATTCAAAATATAAAATCATAACGAAAATAGTAAAATATACTAAAAAAAAGTTGTCATTTGATAATATATAACATATATAAAAGTAATTGAGTTCATATATTCCAACCTTAAAATTTCAAAGATGGAAATCAGTTGAAAGAAAATTTTAATATTGGTGGAAAATGTCTTTTTTCTGTTGAAGTAATAGGAGAAATTGGCTTTAGACAACTCTTAAACAAACAAAATGAGGGTACATGTGAAGAAAACAGAAAATAGAGAATTGTACATATGTTGGGACTTATTTTGTGACCTTTTATGAACCATGAAGGATTTTCATGTGAGAGTTGCTATGTAAACAACCTAGAAGTCATGGGCAACTAGCAACACCTCCACTACTTTGTGCTTATTACAGTGGACATACTCAATCACATGCATTATCTCTAAACTCTATAAAGGGGAATTTTGTCTACTTTGTTCTTCATGGAATACTATACAAACATAATAAAAGTATTCAAATTCAAAATATAATCGATCAATCATCAAAACATTTTTAGGGGATGAAGGGGGTGTCAATTCTTGATTTCACTCCTAACATGACAGGACAGCTCCAAAATTCACAATCCACCCATTATCAAGTTTTAGCAGCACAACAAAATAGCACATCTTTAAAAGGCTAACTTTTACAACCAATAAAAGTTGTCACCTTGTTAGGAAGTGACAATATTTTGATCCCATCGTTATTAAAACCATAGAGATGGATAATCTTTTTATATACTGATCAATCACATATGGACGCACACACTACACAAGCCCTATACGATGGGATAAAATATGTCTCTCAAGGAACTTAAAATTTGGTAGACAGAATCCGATTTTATCCTTTAGTCTAAAAGAATTTAGATAGTTGAGGAGTCATTATTTTTGAAGCTACTTCAGCTGCACTAATTTAAATTTCAGCCTCGACTCATTCATTCTTTCTTGATGTATACCAGATTTATCCTTGAAAATAAGTGTCTCCTGGACCCTTCACAAGATTGCCTTTGGCTTTGGGTCTCGGATTCCGGGTGGATGTAATTCCCGAGGTAATTTTGGACATGCCCCACTCCGCCTCAGCCAAGTTATTCCTGGAGTGGCCTCCTGGTCCATGTTCTCCGTGATGAAACCCCGGGGGGGTTGTACCTGCATCATGACCTAAATCGACGTTAATCACGCCTGGGTTAGTTTCGGGTGTTTTACAACTATTGAACAAGAGTTCTCGCTTTAGTACCAAATTTCTTGAAACGGCCGTGAATGACGGTATTTATGTGAATACTTCAAATCAACATCTCACATTTAACATGTTGTCACGATCCTAAGGTCCGCACCCGACAATGATTTGACTTCAGAAAAGCGGTTGGCGCCCATTGACTTGGTACGATGGTACTGATCCATTATGAAATCGCTAATCCAATCCATATTAATCGCTCTCTTTGTAAATCTTCAAAATTCCAACCGCCATTTTTCAAACGTATAATTTTAATTTAAAGTGGTTAAATTCTCTCTCACCAACCACTCTTAAACTCTTTATGGCCTCCTCGAATCCCAAGAGACACTCATGAATCCCCCATAAAATAGATGTCTTTCTAATTTCTTCTCCCTTCTTCTGCATAATATTATCGTTTTCTCCTAAAGCAAAAACCTCACTACAACTTCATTGTTCTTCTTTCCATTGTAACTACCAGATTCTCCCACTGCTTTTATTGCATGATCGTTTAACAACGCCGGTACCCTTCAATCCTTCAAGCATTCCCACGAAGAGATATGCCCTGCCAGTGGATGTTGTTCTAAGTAGGTGGTGTTTACGCTTCAATTGTAACACCCACTTTTCTTACAACCCCGTGAATGGCCATTCTGAATCTCCAAATTCTCTTTGGTTTCAGGTTATATTAACACGATTCACGCCTTACCAACCCGGCCCAGAGATTCCATCGCGTCCCAAACTTCAACGACTTGTCAATGCTTTTGAGGGACGCCTGGCTCCCTCCTGCCATTACCTCTTCCGACTGAGACTCCCAAGTATGTCCTGGTTGGATGTTCAACCTCTGAATTCCCGAATGGGTCCTCCTCCTCCCCGACCTGTAGCCTCGAAGTCTTCCAATGGGAAGGCCTCAAAAGATCAACCGACCGAGGGAAGTACAAGCAAAGACGCCCCCGAAACCACACCGACTTCCAATGTATCCCTGGAAACACTTAAGTGGGTTTCCCCGACGAGGTCACAATTCAGATCCCTGCATGGACGGGAGAGACCGATGCCCCATTTGTTTAATCAATCCTTCCCACCATGTGAGGCCGAAGATGCTCAACTCTCCCGAGAGACACCGCCTATTCCTCGAGTTTTTTCAACTACGGGCTCCGACTCCCCGTTTCTTCATTTGTTGACGAGGTGTTGACAACAAGGATCGGCCCCGGTCACCGGGATTCCCCTTCTCAGTACTCTGATTCTCACCGTCTTCCAAGTGGCCTGCCTTGCCGTCGGGATCATCCCCAACATAGCTTTGTTCGGGGTGATGTACAACATCCTTCTAAAAGGCCCCCTTGGCTTACTTCCAAGTTGCTTCTCCTTCCTACAATTTCTTATACACGAAGAAGGTGGACAAAGTGGAGGGGAGTCGGTGGTTCAAGCCGTGGTTCTTGGTCGCATAGTGGCTTTAGCCTCAGGTCCGAGCTCATTGGTCTCTATCAACTGCCCCACTCTCTCTGGGTGAATATCTATAAGAACTCAAATGAGATAAAAAGTCGGCTATCGGCTTCCTCGAACCTCCGCCTCCCCACAAAGTCTTCTCGCGATGTAAGACGTGTTAATACAGCGGGTTTAAACCGCAAGTGGAGCACACCCCGTGATGTCACTTTTGTGGGTAACATCTCTTTCCGTGCATCACTATCTTTCATTCCTTGGGTTTTTACTAACACTTTTGTTTTATTCTTCAGTGAACTTATTGGCCCTGAAGAACTCCTCGGGGTCATGTACCATGCCCCATAAGGTCAGTTTCAAGGCAGTGACTTCGAGGAAAGACCCTTCGCTAACGTGTTTCAAAGAGACGAAGACTGCTCCTTCGAGAAGTCTCTGTAAGTTCCTCCCTTAAGTAGCCCCGTCAAAGAAGCCTCGTAAAAGCTCCAAGAAGGTGATCTCGTGAGGACGCTTTTGTCATTCCTTCTACCCCGTGCTGTCACTTCCTCTCTCCTTCTACCGCTTTCTTCCCCTATCATTAATTCTTTTCTCCTCCCTGCCCCGGTGGACGTCATGACTCGGTTCATTACTCTCCTCCTCCTTTACTCCCGGTGAAGCCGCCAGCTCTAGCCGTGGTTCATTCAGTTTCCTTTATACACTTCCCTTCGGTATTATCAGAACCGGTGAAACCATATTAAAGAGAGAAGTTAATCCACTCTAAGCCCCTCTCTGGCTGGAGAACATGGCGATTATTATTGTAGGGATTACGGGATTCCCAAATCCTTCGGCTGACCCATGATGTCTTCCTTTCCACCTCAAGGTAATGCCGCCTAATTCCTTCGAAGTTTTACATATTTTTTCTCCTTGATTGATTCTAACTTCTTTGTTTGTTTCATCCTGAGCGCGCTCGGTGGCTTTTCTGGTGGAGTGAACGCTGGCAGTCCCGAGCCGCCTCCTCAAGTGCATGCTTTCTCCGGAGAAGCCCGGCCCGAGGCTGTCCGCAGAGAGAGTAGATTTAAGCCGCACAAGGCAGATTTCAAGGCCTGCTCGGCCGATTTCAAGAACAAGTACCTGGATCTGACCGTTTATATCGGGCTCGGGAAATCCAAGTCAAACCTCTCCTAAGTACAAGTCACCCAGCTGCTCACAGCAGCCTCAGTGTAAGCCAAGGCGTATAAGGACATCCTTATGGATGACACTGATAATGCTAGTCGGGCGCCTTAGAAGAGTCAAGAGGAGACGTCTCCCAATAAGTCATAGTGAAGCTAATCTTTAAGTGAGGGTTTAATTATAAGGACATCCTTATGGATGACACCTCCATAACGAAGAGACTTATAGTCCTCAAGATCTCCCGAGAGTTTGACGGTGTTCGACTATCTTCCTGTAGTTCGTGGAAGCAAGAACACTTCTCGAAAGGAAAGATGTAACTCCTCCATGATCCTCACAAAGTTTCTGAGTCATCCGTGATGAAAGTGATAATCGACTGAGTGATCAAGAAGATGACTTTCACCTTACCATCAGAATTTTTATTTATGTTCGGTTGGCACAATACTTTGTAACTTTTGTTTAGTAATCACTACGCACTTTTAAAATTTTATTTAATCTCTTTATTCCCTTTATTCATCACTGTTTTATCTTTTTCTTCTTATAAATGTTATTTGTAATAACATAAAACTCGCTTCCTCATGAAATCACTCTATTTGGGAAATGAGACTTCGTGATAGCTTGTAACTATAAGAGCCCTCCGGTACCTCCTGCAGTTTTGCACTCGGATTTTCTCAACTCCGCGACCGATTCACTCCGAGACCACGAAAGGATCTTAATTCACTGGTTTCCCCTTTAAGTTAATAAAGGTTTAATGATCTTATTCATTCGACCCCGGGTGATCTCGATTCACTCCGGTGACCACGTAGTGATTTAATTCACCGGTTTCCCCTTTGGGTTAATAAAGCAGTTTTCAAAGATCTTATTCATTCGGCCCCCGGCAGATCCGATTCCACCCGAGGACCCCTGGATCTAATTCAGACGGTTTTCCTCCGAAGTGAGTGTCGAGTGATCTTTTATTCACTCTATTTTTATTTCTTTATTTAAAGATTTATCGCCGTTTAAAAAATTTCTTTTTATTTCCAAAAAGGCATACTGCAGTTTCATCAAACTTTAATATCTCCAATTTTGTTTACAGCAGGAGAAATTACATCCTTTACGCATTCGGGCAGTATGTTTTGAGATAGATCCCCGCGGCTACGCTAACAAGCGCTTTTGACATTTTCCCAGAGTTCCTCTAGTTCATTATATAAAGTCCTTAGACCTATGACTCTTCTCACCTTGTATGGTCTTCCCATTGTGGTTGAGCTTGTCTTGCCTGTCATATTTCAAGAAATTGCAAAGACGAGGTCTTTCTCTTGATTGCCGGATCACCTTCTGCTTGTATAATCGTGCCATCACCGCTTATTCTCCGTGATCTGGTATAAGTGTCATCCCTAATTCATCTCAAAGTCGGTGTAGCCTTCATCTCTGCCTCCATCTTTTTCTCTCAAGCAAACAGGGATATCAGACAAACCCCACAGCAAACAGCCTTTCCCGGCCTCAACACTAGGTCAGCCTGGCCCTCCCGTAGTATCGGGCGGAGTTGGTTCAGTAGGACAGAACTCGTGAGCTCGTAATTCATTTTGCCCCGACTCTGGTGGTGAGATTTTTTCTTTATTCCTTGAAAAATGGTCACGTGCTCTACGACTTCCACCGGCCCGCTGGCTCGGGTAACATACTGCAAACGGGCTGTTTATCTCGAGACGCTTACACATGTCCCGGAGTAGAGAAGCGTCGAACTGAGGATCGTTATCCGATACCTATATTTTTGGTATCCCATAGCGAGTAATGATATTCTTTCATATGAACTCTTCAATATCTTCGGCAGTAGTGTTCCTTAGGGGCATGGCTTCTACCCATTTCATCGAAATAGTCCACGCCTACCACCACATCTTTTAGATTTTATTGCGGCTTTCCTCAAATTGTTCCACCAAATCGAATTAACATTGAACGGTAATGATAAAGGATACGAGTCATTTCCACCACGGGTTGTCTTAGGGACCGCTTCTCATCTTTTGGCAAGAATCACACATTTTACGTACTCTGTGGAGTCGCTCACAAAGGGCTTAAATAACCGCTCGGGTAATCTTTAAAATAAGGATTTTCCTCCCGATATGATGCTCCTAGCCTCCTCACACTTCAAACAGAGTTTACTGATTTCACAGATGCAAAATAGCGGTCCCAAACGGAAGTTTTATATAACCTCTTTGGAACATTTGAAATTTATAGCTTCTCAGCTTTCGCCACCTCCTAGCCCTCGACTGCCCCGAGCAACTCTCAAGTGTTTAAAAACTCTGATCTGGACCCGCGCCTTACCCTCCATGGTACATTCGTGTCTCTTCATGAACGGGGTTTTCTCGATGTTCAAGACATGTCTGGGAATGTCCTCATAGTGCTGCAGCCATTGGTATACGACGCAGCCAGCCTCTCCTCGAGATGCTCTCAAAGACCACGAAGTCAAACTTTGAGACAATGTTCGCGTGGCTCAGAGTGATACTCCTCGGGTTCTCGTTCTTAACTTCGCAGTCTCCCCTGATTTGTTCAATCACCAGCTTAGAATCCCTTTTTACCGCAAGACTTCCTCCTAGTTACCCCTTGTGACTTCAGCCAAGAATAACCCCATCACCATGGCTTCATATTCAGCCTTCTTCAAGTATTGGGTGGTGTCAACCTGAATCTTAACGCATATTTGAAAGCTCTCCGGTCCCTCGACTAAGATCCGCACCTTCCCTTTCGGCCGCTGGCCCATCCACGCATAACGGCCCACGGCCTCTCCCCGAGGCTGGGTACGCTGTGGTCCTCCCCGAATCGGTCGGGCACACTCCATGACGAATGCCCAACGCCGCTTTTATTCCGCTTCTAGGTCTAAGCGATCTCAAACTCACTAGTTTCATAGCCCACCTCCCTCGTGAGCCTTCAAGCCAAGGCTGGGATCGAAAAGTATTCTTTCAAGGGTCGCCTCAGAACCATTAATTCTATAGGGTGGTTTTCTAAAATAGGCCTTGGGAGTTTCTGTACGAGGTAACCGTGAGCCAACATGAATTTGTCAATTGTGGTAGCCTGGTCCCATGAAGATGACTTAATTTCACATAGTGTGACGGGCTCGGATTTTTCCTCTACGAGCACACTCATTACTACCTTCCGGATAAGCGCCTATATAACCGTAATTCCTCATTTCTTCGGTTCCGGGTCATATTTGGGGACGCCGTATGCTTTTAATTCGGCCAAAAGTTTGGCACATCCCACTCGTAATTCTTCTCTGGGAAGCTGTCTCGCTTTTGAAAAAGGGTAGTTCCTATCTCCGACCAAGATATGAAATCACTGGTAGAGCCACAAGCACACCCTCGCTAATCTGCACTTCCTCAGCAGGGTCGAGCTCGTGATTTCTCCAGATATGGCCTCAATTTTGCTCTGATTAGGTTCTGTATGCCCGCCTCACTTATCATGAACCCCAAAATTTTCCCCGAGGTCACCCCCTAAATGAACACTTCTCGGGTTAACCCCAATCGACTGCCTTTAATCTTTCCAGCGTTTCTCCAAGTTCCTGTGAATGCCTCATTTCTCGCTTTCATTTACATATCATCTGTACATGTATTTTCATGTTTTTGCCAATTTTGTTCGAGAAGCATGCAGCTCACCATCCTTCGTATGTCGCCTCCAAGATTTTTCAAGCCAAAGGGCATTACGGTCCAAAGAATACGTTCCCCATAGTCCGCGGATAAAGGCTTTTTTTCGGTCGGTTTTTTTCCAAGAGTATTTTGTTTAGCTACACTGGAAAGATCTATGTTAGAATCTAGTATGAATTATATTTGTGATTAAACACTAATTCATACATCCTCAATCCTCAAATAATGTATATTAATCTAAAATCGCATAAATTACAATTAATAAAAAGAAGCCTACGTAGACAGCAAATGAAGTCTATCTCCAAATCTTTCACGAAACCTCCTTTGAATTCCATTACCAGCACTCTCAAATTTAAAGTGTCTTCAATGGTTGCACACCAGGAGAGGTTGAATCCTACACTTGTGCTTGCTAGAACAAAAGGATTGAATTGGATGATAAAAATGAAATTTTCTTTTCATCTTTTAGAGAGCACACGGCCACTCTCACAAAATGGTGGAGACATTTTGTGTTTTCATAATCATTACCCAATGATTAGGTTTTAGTTTAATATTATTATTAAACCTAAAGCCCAAACCGACAATAATTTGAACCAAACTCATGAATTTAATTAAACCGTTAAGTAAAATCAAACACTAACAAGTTGTTAATAGTAACTAACAAGCTCAATTCAACTACTAATTAATTCAATCTGACTAATTAATTAATTCGAAGTCTCCATCCTAATTTATTTATTACTTATCAATGTAAAAATCTAATTGAGAATATTCGTTGATTAACAACTCTCAATTTGTATGTAAATCTAGTTTAATTTCATACATACATATAAATTCAACGTCACCGTATGCTACACCTTCTCAGTTCGTATAATAGTTGTATAATAATACAATTTCGACCACTGGGCCATTATTATAATACTAAATGAGGCGACCCAGCAATCGCCATAAGACCTTAAATTATTATGAGAACCCATACTAGTATTATACAATTACTTGCTCGAACACCGAAGTTCCACTAATCAAGCATTTAACCAACCCGTAAATGAATTAATACAAAATTGTCGCAACGGGTATACTAAAAGTGAAACCTAACCTCATTGATTTCCAACACTAAGAAGCTTCAAAAACCACACCCCGTGACTCCCATCTACCAATCTCCCAAACAAGGTAACGGGAAGTAGTTTTCGGCAAAGTCTTTGTCAGGCTATGCAAGCATTCTCGACTTCCCATTAGATTTCTGACTACGAATTAATACTGGCAATCCACTGGGAATTTCACTCTCTTATGTCCCTACCTTTCATCATTTCATTCCACTTCTTCTCGATAGTTTCGATTCTTTCTTCGGAGAAATTCTCTTCTTTGCTCGACAAAGCCATGGGTGCATCCATACGTAATGTGCAGAACTATTTTGGCATTGACTCCGCATGTCTGGGGCTCCATGTACACCTCTTTCATACTTTCTTTGTAAGAGTTTTATCAACAGACTTCTCACGTCATACCAACCGTGTCTTATCCTGACTGCTTTTCCTGGTTGTTTTCCCTTGGGGCAGACAACCTCGAAGTTCTTCGTGAGGACATCCCTTCTTCATACTCTCCCTTTCTTTGGGAGTTTGTCCGAGCTCTTCACGGGAGCAAGCACCTATTATTCCGGAGGGCCCGACATGTCTTTCTCTCTGCTCCGTGGCTCTCTCTCTCGAGAGAACTTCCTGGGGTACGATAGTTGACAAGAACTGAAGCCCTTTCTCTGGTCCCCCTCATCACCTACTCTCCCATGGTTGGAAATTTCAACTTCAAACGGAGCGGATAAATGATTGTTCTCATACAAGTGTAGGATCGTCGCCTAACAAGAGCCGCTAAATTTTAAGCGGCCTGATATATCAGTCAACCGCAAGGACGCCTATACTGGCCAGCCTGGGTTTCTCCCAATCGTGAAGGGGTCCTACATTCCGCTATCTCCACGTAATATGGAGCGTCCTGTAAAACCTCAAGGAAGCGCATGCAAGAAGGCTCAAAAGGTTCCTCAAATCCCTAGTCATCATACGCCCCTAAGTACAAGATATTCGCCAAACTCCCTATGTCCACCAACATTCTCGCCTCTAAGCAATTTTAAAACCCCCTTCTCTCACAAGCCCTTGGGATGCCCCCTTCTCTATTTCAAACTGAAATCATCAAGGCGACTTACGATCTATTATACTCACATAATTACTTTGGGTCTCTTCTCGGTTTAGCGAGACCTTATACTTTCCTGGGGTTCCCCTATTCTCATCCGGGCATACACTCTTCGCACTGCTGTTCTAACTGAGTATACATATTATATATCGGGTTCCTCGGTGTTGCCCCACCTGTTTTGCCTTCTCTCCTGGGATCTTCCCTTAGGTCGGTCCCTGAATGCTTCTTTGGGTTCTTTTGTAACCTGTCCCATATCAGTTTTCTGCCAGGACCTCAGCTTGTTCCTCTCGGGTTGTTCCTCAATTCATTCTTCGCTGCATTCTTAGCTTCCTCCAACTTTATGTATTTAACTCCGGTCATTGGCTACTGACGCTATAGGTCAATGTGTTCCAATACCAAATCTCTCCTTCAACGTCCAACCTGAAACTATAGATAACGCCATTTTTGCCACCTTCTCTTCCGTGGTCAGTATGTCGTCAAAACTCTCTGGGACCGATTGAAATTGTCTCACACCGTCTCGCCTGCTGCCTATATTCATTAACTCCTCCTCGCCTTTGTTCCGCCACAATGGATGTCTTAACTTATCCATGTAGACATCCACCTAAGTCCCGCCAAAGTCTATGGTGTTAAGCGTGGCGCCTTATGGAACCGCACATTTTAACGCAGCTCCTCTGACAACCGGCTGAAAGCCCTTGCATAAACATCATCCTCAATCGCGCCCAAAAGGATAATCACAGTCATGCCTTAACGTGATTGCTAGTATCTCCCATGCCGTCGTATGTTTTGAACTTGGGCATTCTCGAACCCTTCTACCGACTCGTGTCTCAAATACATGGGGTGGGAAAGTACTATGTTTTGGCCGACTTCGAGTGGGCAATGTCTCTAAGCCCCGTTATTTAGCTCCTCCACTTGTCTTGGAGCTTCGCTATCACATCCTTGCCCCGCATTGTCCTCTCCTCGTGGTACTTGCCGCCTCGGCCTCCCTTGGAGGTATATAGGCGACTCTCACGCAGGCTCAAGCCTCTGGAGACCGCTCGCGAGTTTTTACCCTGATCATGTAACCCCTTCTTGTCCCTACGCTGGGACCGACTGGGGCGAGGACCAGCGAATGTCTTCCTGTTGTAATCACGACCCCTCCTTACGCCGGGCCGGGCGAGTGGACTAGTGACCTTTCTTGTCTTCTTTGTGGTCGATGGGGCCCCCTTTCGTGATACTTCCGTCGACTGACTTCTTCCTCGTATGTCCTATACTTGTGGTAGGACGTGCTTGCTGGTTTGTCTTGTGAATCTTTTGAACCAGCTCCATGGTTAATTCGTGAATTGTTATCATTTGATAACCCATGCACGCCAATTGACGAGTGCTTATTTTTCAAATCTTTCTCGTAGATGACTTAGAAATTTGAGTCTTCGACTCATCCATTTCTCTCTTTGACGGAGGACCGAGGATTTATCCTCGAGGCCGGGTTCCCCCGACCCCCTCTCCGTCAAGCATCGGCTCTCAATTGGGTTTCGATTCCAAAGCGATGTAATTCCCGAGGTAATTTTGGGCATGCCCCACTCCGCCCGAAAGTGCTTATTCTGTTCCTCCTGGCCCATGCTCTCCTGACAAACCTGGGGTTGTGGTATCAGACGGGCGACCAAAGCCGATCTCACCCACCGACGCAAGCTTAGCTGTGTTTTACGCTATCGAACAACAAGAAGGCCTTTTGCCAAGACACCTCAAAACGAATAAGAATGATATAAGATTATAGAATATCAGACCAGTCCCTTAAGACACAAAGATTACGATCCTAAAGCATCTAAATCAGCATTTATTCGATTTCTCTCAGAACGGCTTAACGCCTATCAATCTTCTCTTATACGATAAGTGCCCTTAATCCATTAAGAAAATTACTAATCCAATCCATATCAATATTTGCACTTTATCTAATGATTCATTATATTACCTACACTTCTTATCTATTAGCTCTATTAGGGAATATAAAATAAATATTTTATACTTCACATTTTAATCAATTTAAAACCTCTTTGTTATTATAAGAGTACGTGTTATCCCATATGTCCGATCTCACTTCTATAACAGGAGCCTCTTCAATGGTTAAAAAACACGTTAATTTGATCCCCAAAACATTAGAACATGTTAATTTGATTCAATGGTTAAAAAAACATGAAAATCAAAACTAGAAAGAGCAAGTGAAGTATTAAGCAAAAATTAGTTGATCCAGACATCTTGAACATCTTATCCTCACCAAAGAAATACACAAAATACACAGATGGATGATATTTTAATTTTAAAAAACACTACTGTATTTTTTTGTAGCTGAGGAAAACTTGGGTTAAATGAGTATTACACGTCAACTCAAAAACGACATCTTGTACTCTAATTGACGATATAAACCGAACTTGGAAATTGTCATTCATCTACATTATTATTATAGAGTATTGTCAATTGTATCGACATGGAATTGATTAGACAACCACTACAGTAAAACTCCTTCAAACATTTATACAAGAAAATCAAACAACTGGAACGCCACCGCCAATCCGGCCGCAGTTTAATCCCTCCTCTTCTTCTTCTTCTCTTCCTTCTCGCCCGCGTTCTTCAACTGCACGATGACAATACGAGCGTCTATTAAAGCGACAACTGTGAAGAGACCAAGAATAAATCATGTCATTATTAATGTACTCAACATGATGATCAGGATTCGAACAAACACCGCCACGAAGTCAGTGAAAAGGGTAAGGGCATGCTTCACATAGTCCAAATCTCCCAAGTGAGCCCTCTCAATTATGTCCTGGGTGTCCACCACAATGTAGCCGACAAACACCAATAGCCCAAAGTACAACTGTAGGATAAATCATGTCAAAATAAGTACGAAAAGTTGAGAAAGAGAAAAGTAAACAGTTGATCATCACTAGCTATAAGTTGCACAACAATGAGAAAGGAAGACAACTGGTACCTCAAACTTGAACATGGCCATAGAACCTCCAAAAATTGAGGATGCAAAGTGCAACCAGAAAAGGATGGACACGCCAGAGGAAAGCACACCTGCTAGGTATAGGTACTCTCTGCGCTTTGCAACCATGGCAGCTACTGAAAAGCAGCCGAAGGCTACAGCGCAACCAACAAAAGCACCAACAAGGATACTGCAAATTGTGATGAATTATATATCAGGGGACATTCTACTAAATGCTAAACTGGATGAAGTCAAGATGGTGTACAAACCACAATTTTTACCACTCTAAAACTTCAAAGCCAACCACGGATTCACTATCCATCTTCAGTAATAATGTGACAACACGAAATTGGAAATGTACAAAATCGATCTCCAGTATTTAAATTTTAATATCGAGAATTCACATGCATAAAATCCATGAAAACACGTATTATTAGCTATACAAGGACTAATATTGGGGACCTTTCTCCATAATTATTTACATGCTCAAAACTTCCAAAACTCCAGAATAGATGAAACATGCCACATTTTATGCTGACCCTTTGAAGACGGAAAGAACTAATAAATTAATCGATGCATGCACCCATCTGAACGCCATAATACAGTATATCGTAGTCTCATCACTTTTAACCATATAAACACATATACAATATTGAGACAATTCCAAACATTCACAACTCGTGGAAAGACCCCCACAAAAAAAACCATACCCAACCAATGAAAGAACCAAACACAAAGTGCAGAAATGCCTGCAAAAGTATTAAGTAATTCATGTACCTCGGGTCAACCTGAATGGCCAGATCAATCAGAGGACCGATTGATGCCCCCTCGAGAACTGCAGCTGCCATAAGCAGACCTACACGCTTTTGCTGCCACCACCAACCAGTAAAGTAAAGATCAGAATCAACAAGTTACGAATCATCACTCCAGTTAATGCAATATAATATATAAAGAAAAACTAGAATTTACTTCATGATAAGGGGGTGTAGCGAGTAGCCAAGCCATGGTCCCAAGGCATCCAAGGGTCGTAAGGATTCCACCAATGTTCCATAAGATGTGAAGATAAGCTCCCACAGCTGATGCAACAAGGGCACAACAAAGTGCAAGATAGACCTGCAAGAATTAAGCATTATTAAAATCACCCTCCAACTTCAAACACAAAGACATAAATATCACAAATCATCCTTTGATTTGCTTCCCCAAGTCACATTTCCTCCTTTCATTTCTTACTATTACTTCCTTTCATATCATGAAACGGAGTCGACTTAATGATGGATTTTTTGAGCCAATTGATTGTATACATTGCTAGCTCCATTTCAATTTAACTGGGATGTCTCGACTTAACAATAACTATACTCGACTTTGACCCTAAATTAATTAATTAAATATTTTATCGTTAACAAACATGATAACACAAGTGTGTGTATATCTATCTAACTCTATCAATCTGAATGCTAGCTTCAAAGCCTCCCCGTTAAATTGAAATAGATAGAGCATTAAAATTCATATTAATTGGTTATATTCTTTGACGTTTGAGATTAATCAATAGTCAAACATTCTGTCAAGGTTGACCATCAATTTCTTAATTATCTGCTAATTCATCTTCCACTATATAACAAAATGTCCACGATATAAATGAATCATCGAAATTAACATATATACAACAAACCAAAAAGGAAACCCTAAAACTAAAAATCAACCCTAAGCTCGATCGAACCCCTAATTCAATCAATAATCCTTCAAATTAATATACTAAATCGCATCAAAATACTCCCTCCCCCACATCGAAAATATATTAAAGTTCAACTTCCAATCGTCAAAATTAACAAACTTTGAATCCTTAATCGACACACATAACTTTGATTTGAACGAATAAAGTACTTTACAAATACTAGCATCTTATATAATGTGCGGATATTATACACCTTTAATACAAATACTATAATTCAAAATTGAAAAAGTCAAAATTCAAAAAATCAAAAATTGACAATTTATTGGACAAATATTTTGGGACAAAAAGGGACCTGTTTAAGGTGAGATTGAACAACGGGAGAGATTTGGCGGAAATTCTTAAGCGAATCGTAACCAAAACTATTGCGAGATTGGTTATTGAAGAAAGACGTAAATGTATCCATTTTTCTGTTTTGTTCAAACTATAATAATCAGACTTTCAGATATATATATATATAGGGGGGGTTGCTTCGTCAGGGGTCTAGTACTTTTCTATTGAAGTTTTTGAGTAACTGATCATTGTTTAATTCCTTTATTTTGCTCTCAATAATGCACATGTAAAAACTTTAATAAATTGGAGGGATATCATAGAAGGAAATATATAAATTTTGTGTCATTTTACATTTCCTCCATCCCAATTATTAACATTTTCAATTCCCGCATGTTTTTACGCAAATTTCTAAACTTTTATACTAAGATTTTCTTTTAATAAATTACCATTATTTGATCAAAATGAGAATCAAGTTTATGAAATTGATATTTTTGAACTCACATTTTGGGCCGGGTGAGAGTAGTATGGCTATCGCTTATTTTTTATTTGAAATATTCAATCAATATTTTAGAATTGTCTATCAGATAATGAGATGATTAAATATCGTTTTGTCATTCATTGAATAAGTTTGTTGATTTCTTAAAACGAATAAATAATTATATGACTTTTTCTTTACAACTCTTACTATTTGAATTAGCTGAAGCAGCCATTTATTGTTGTTATTTTTATGAAATACGGAGTATTATATAAGAAGTTGACCTTAAATTGCGACTTTCTTTAAATCTTATGAATTGAATTATCTAAAAAATGTTGCTATTTTTATTTTATGAAATATTGTGTTACAATTTGTTGACTTTTCAATCTGTGAGAATTTAAATTGTCAATGAATTTATTTCTTGTCAAAGTCTTAAGAATATATATGGGTATAAATGTTCATAAATATATATTTATAGAGCGATCATTTCGTGATCGAATGATATTCGCTAACTCGCATCAAGACACGCGCTGTACTTAATCACTTAATCTCTGCAAGTCTAGTACTTCATTTTGTACTATGCCTATAAATACTTCCAAGAGGATATCAGTAATTCATTCGGCATAACTCACAAAATTATATCCCTTAATACTTACTCCCCATATTTCAATCGCACGACTCGATCGTCGGAAATGTCCGCGCCTAGCCCGACCACTTCGCGCAACACGTCGACTGCCGAGTATCATTCATTCCAGATGCTTTAGCACTATACCGATTCAAATTCTCAAATCTAAGTTCCAAACGGTAATAATTCCATCGAGAAGAATTTCCACTCGACAAACCATCAGAATCTCATAACATGGAAAAACGCATCAGGCCCACCCAATTTGAAATGAATGATCAATATGAAAGTTTTATATTAATTTTTTATCATTTCTCATGACAATTTCTTTTTTGGAATGATGAAATAATCAAAGAAATTTAGTGGGGGCAATTTTGGGATTGGAAGTCATACTAGAACATTTTGTCTATGAAGCCATACTAACCCATCCAATTCACAAAGGAGAACTAGAAACTCTCTCCTGCAGGATTCACATTTTAGTCATCTGCCACGCATTCGACCAATAATAAGTTGCCATGTCAACAAATTGATGGCGATTTGCCCTAGGAGCCTCCATATAAATTTGCAGATGAAACTACAGAACAATAGCACAATAATAAAGTGGGGAAGATTGACTTCATGTTTTGTGAAGCACAATTCTAAATTTGAATCATAACACATTAATATTGTCCACAAGTTTAACACAATAGGAATATATACAGTTTGTTTGGCACTTGCCCACTTAACTGGTAATAGAATAATTATCAAATAATTATTCAATTCGATAAGGTATCTTAGCATCAAAATCCAACTTGTTTACATCAATAGGTGAGGGAGAGGATTAACATTTAAAAGAATAGGTGAGGGAGAGGATTAGTAAAGTTAATAATGCTAATAGGCATATTTTTGTCAAATATCTTACTACCACCATATCCTTTTTTCTCCCACAAAATGTCCAATGAACAAAGGTTCTAGTTAAGATGTACAGACAGTTCCTTTTGGGACAATTAATATTAATACAAGTTTCTACTATGTTGGCTCAGCTACATATCTAAATACAGAAAAACGGAGTCATGATTCTTTCCCAGTTTCAGGAAGACATAATGTCTTCCAGAACTAAACTTAAGACTTGGCCATTATTTGCACAATTAAACTTTGCACTGATTTTTCAACAAGTTAATGTTAAGTCAATTGAGCATGAGATCAATTGATGCCTGATTGCAGGTTGAGCCCTTGCTTTTGCAGTCTATGATTTCGTAAGGCATCATGGCATGGATTGAAAAAAGGGTGTCCAAGAGCTTCTTCTGCACTGATTCTTAATCTTGGGTTCACTGTCAAGCACTTGTCCACAAGATCTAACAGAGATTTAGGAACAATCCCTAAGAGATCCGGTCTTCGAGTGTTCAATTTACACCAATCTAGTAGTTTAATAGGCTGTGACACTTTGATATCGAATAGATCCTACAGAAAATTAATCCTCCTTTAAGCATTGAATAACCTGAGATTCTAAGATACTGCTATCGATAATGAAATTAGAACTTAACAAAGCCATTACCGAAGGAAATGAAGATTCTCGATTGTGAAGTTTGGAAACTTCCCAAAGATCTTCAGTGCCTCTCAGCTTTGCAATTTCCTTCATATTCCTGGCATGAATTAAGATTGTTAATCGTTGAGCGTTATGGAAAATCTTTTAGGGTGAAGAGATTATACTTACTGATCAGGATCACCAGCAAAAGGTGTCCTTCCAATCATTAAGTAGAGTAAGGTGACCCCAGCAGACCATACATCAACCTTTTGGCCTTGGTGTGCAGATCTAACCAATACCTGGATAAAATACTTCATTAGACAGGATGATGGAAGAGGGTAGAATGAAGATGGAAAGACTAAGGATAACGAGGGAAGCATGCTGGAAGATCTAGACATAATTATATACTTCCCATTGATATAATCTAATATCAAACACTATGTATATTATTATTGATGAATGATGTTATTCGGGTTGTGCGGTATGGCAAACAACTGAATTACTAACCTCAGGTGCTCTAAACCCCTTAGTTCCAGCACAAGGACCTTCTCGTTTCTGCTTGATGTCACCTAAGAGAAGGAAAATACAATAAAGACATAAATCTAATCTCTATGCAGTCCTACAAATATTTTGAGATATACTCCCGCCATCAATAGATAGTAATGTGGATCTACTTTACTGCTAACGCACTAATTTTGATTCAAAACATAATTATGTCTGTCAATTGAGGCAGTAAAGTGTGTTAATTTGAACGCTGAGAATAAAACTAGATAATATTTTGGGATGGAGGTCGTAATAAACAGAATACCTTTGTTTTTTAGCAATCCAGCTCCAGCAACAGGTACTCCTGTGGAATGCAGTGGCATGGGAGTCACACAAACAAATTTTCTTTCAACATTTCCAGGAGTTGCAGCAACTCTCTTTCTCTTGGAAGTTGGGCAATTCACAGCCTCACTATTTGAACCCTGCAAGGCTTCCTGCACTAAGCTAAGCAATTCTTTCCTTCCTTGGCATGGAATGGGTTCTAGGCACCTTTCAGCAGATCGATGACTGTTAGCGTCTTTTGTTGAGGTGATTACAGAGCCATCACCACCTTGACTTTTGATCATATTACGATTGGTAGCATGTGTATAATCCTTTGCAGGGCCAGCCTTCCTTTTCGAGTTTTTGGGTATCGGCTTCTCGTGCTTTCCTGCCTCATTATTCATATGACCCAAAGCTCCAGAAGATGGGAATTGCTTATGACGTGCAAGAGGGAGTGATCTAGTGGCTGAAGGGAGATGATTAAAAGTCAAATTGCTGTTTGATTTTGTCTTCTCTGTAAAAATTGAGGTTGGATTAGTTAGAACCATATCAATAAAAAGATGGGAGACAATAAATTTAGTGGTGATGAGTTGGCCAAAATATGGAAGTAGCCCAAGTTTGAATGGACTGAGTAATGCTCACCAGGGACTAAATATTTTTTGTGCAGATCCTGAGGAATTAAATTAGAGGGTAAACTATCAGTTTAGCAAAGATAACTTGGTTCTTCAATAGTATTTTGGCACTAACATATAAATCCTTCGAATAGAAAATCACAAGCCACTCACCAGAGCAAGATTAAAATCTATGAGGTAGCCTTTATTGGTCTTTCTAGAAAAGAGGAAATTTCCGGGTTTCACATCCCTATGCACAATACCCTGTGAACATGTGGACAAACATAAGTTTCTCCATGATATATTCAAAGTTACAGATGTTTTATTTCATCAATCTCACCTGTTTATGTAAAGAAGCAAGGGATTTAAACATGCAGAACCCATACCATTGGAGCTGAGAGATATCTATTTCTTTCCTTAAGACCTACATTGCATAAAAGATTAAAAGCCCAGTGAGAATGAGACAAGTTCTGTGATTCACTTGAAACAGATGCGTCCAGTGATATTACCTCAGGTCTATCATGATCCACATGCTCTAAAACAAGGCAATCTAATTCACCACACTTAAAAGATCCTTTGTATTTGATAATGAAGTTCTTGCCCCTAATATGATGTCACCAAGATTGAGACTGAGTTTCAAAGACAATTGCATATGCAAAACATGAAATTAAATTCCATGACTAATCATTGCAGGCACTTTACCCAAATTTTTCCAGCATCTTCACCTCATTCTGGATATGACTTTTGCTAGCTTTCACGTGTGGACCTGCAGATCCAAAGGTAACAAGCCTCACATCAATCAGAGAATAATAAAATGATGCTCAGGAGCTATTGATCCCATAAATATTTACAGAACTCTAAATAGCCTATCTTGAAGTACATGAGATTTGTTAACCATGGATTGATGACATCATGACAATGGAATGACATGAATGCACGCCCACTACAATCTCAAGCCGAGTCGGCCCAAAAGAGTAACATGCATATTACCTTAGAGATTAAAGCATAATAATCTAGATTCAAATGGCCTGGAACAAACAAGGATCCAGTATCTTACATTTTATAGCAAATGTCAAGCCATCAGTCTTTCTCCTTGCCCTATAAACTGTACCATACCCACCTGCAAACAAATGTGTGGAAGTTGCGTGGAAGAGGTTTAGTAATTGAAGGCTCACAATTCTGGGAGATATGCAGTTCGTAAAAAACGAGTACTTGAAAATTTTACCTGAACCCTCTTCTTCCTCTACAGTGAAAGATTCAAATTTTGGGTATTCTCTTTCCTGCAGTTGATTCTAAAAAAATAAGACACGGTCGTTTTTACCATGAGTATTAGTCTCTGATTATCAAGTGCAGTGGCAGTTATCACAAAATAATAAAATGCTCATATGGAACTCACATTCTCGGAGATATTAAAAGACTTCTTTTTGCTGTCTTTATGTTTTTCCTTTCTTTCTTTATGGTGGTCATTTTCTTCAAAAATATTTTTATTGATGGAGTTTGACTTCTTTTCTCTTTTACTATGCTGCTGGTATATACATTGCTGGACATCATTCTTCTCCTGAGTCTCGCATATAGTCGGACTGTTAGAAGTTAGTATTTCCCAAGGATCAAATTTTGGTTTGTTATCCGTAGATTGTGAATTTTCTAAATGCTTCTGATCATCAGCGAGCATGTTACCGGCAGAGATAGTTTCATTTTGCAGAGGCATCTTTGACTTCAGTTTTCCTAGAGAAGGCATTATACTTCTCATTCTCATCGTAATATTTTCTTGAAAATTTCCCTTTGGCAAACAGTCTGATGCTGTTTCCTCAACAGCAATATCATCAACATGTCCTTCACCTTTATCATCAGCAAGGATTGGGATGTCTTGAATTTGATTCACCTTGTTCCAATTGATCACTGCTTGGTAGGTACTGATATCACTACTAGCCTGTCTGTTACACGTGATCATCTGGTGGGTTTCTCTTAAACTTGTTGTAGACAGAATATCCTCAGCTTGTGTGCCCTCTACTGTCGTCTTGTGGACAATTGCCTCAGGAAGGTAGGCCAAATTCAGTAGTCTATTTTCTTTTGTTAATTTAGCAATATTTGAAGTGTTTTCACTGTCTGAGTCGCTTAATGTACAAATGTGTTTCTCATTCACACACACACATGTATTCTCCCTGTCATGTGCAGTAGTCTTCCAAATTTGAGCATTGGAGTTAATTAACCAAGACACTCTAGAATTTCTTTCTTCAAACAGTTTGTAGGAGAAAGCCATATCTAGCGGGTTATTTATGGTAATATTGAAGGACTTGCTGATGTTGTCTTGTACCAGATAAATCTGCACAAATGTTAAAATCCTAGATGTAATGATGGAAGTAGAATCTCTAAACACCCATTATATGTCCTTATATCTTGGCTGTATCTTCTATTATGTTAGATGACAGGCCAAAAGGCATTTCAGAACATCATCACCTTTACTAAATGACACAAATAAAAAGCAAAAATAGAGTAGATTTTCCCTATGGCAACCCACGACTTCCTAGCGTAATAGGCACATAAAAAAAGACTACTCTGAAGCGACTTGCATGCCAATTGTGAGCGTGACTTGTGTATCCATGCAGCTTCAGGAAAAACGTTCGCTAAAGTACATCACACTTCTTTCATTTTTGAGATTATACTATTACAAAACCCACAAATGGCAGATCCTACATTTCAACAGGCGAATCAAACAGCAACCCGACATACTTCACTTCTAGACTCTTAAACTATATGAACATTTCCATTTTGTAAATTTATAAACCACTAATTCTACTTCTAAATGATTCAATACATGCATCTATATGCACGTATGTTCCCTTCCAGGCAACAAATTACTTAATTCTTCTTAAACGAGTCGGTCTTGGGAAATAGTCACTTACAGAGTTACAGTAGGCTTTCTACCAGATTATAATACTACCTCCACTCCTAAAAGATAGTCTAATTTAATTTTCAATGGCATAAGATAGCAAACTTAATAGTTGTAATTGACATACATTACTTGATTTGAATCAAAAGTATGATGTTACTAGTAAATGACAAAATATACCAATATTTAATATATTTTTCACCATATATTATACAACACATACAAAATAATTAAGTGAAAAATTAAAAACTCGACAATATTTTTTAGATGGAGGAAATACAAACATAAAACAAAACATTTGAAGAACTACCTGAGTAGACGACCTATGTTCTGCAACCGGCAACTTCACCAGTGTTCGATTGTCCTCCTCCTCTACATCAACATATAAACATTATCAACACGATTATCATGTTAACATCAAAACACTTTTTGGATATATTTTTCACTAAACATTATACAACAATACAAATATATCCGAATTCAAAATTCAAAATTAGACAATTTTATAAAATATACCAATTTTATACAAAATCAACAACTAAATTCTCAAAATACAATACTAATAGCTTAATCACTGTAAGTTACCATCAAAATCCAACTTCCTCCTTTTGACGATGTTCTCACACTCATCCTTCTCTAACAAATTTCCTCCTCTTAAATGATTTCAAAATTTGTCCGAGTTCAAAATTTAAAAAGTTAACCACCGAAATTCAATACTAGACAATTATTTTAAATATATAAACTAAATACAAAAAACTAACAACTTCAAAAATAAATCAGTAACAACTCAATCACTTATCATTAAAATCCACATTAATACTCATACAAATATATACGAATTCAAAATTCAAAAAAAGTCAACCATCAAAATTCAAACTACACAATTTTTTTAAAGCAAATAAATACAAAATTAACAACTTCAAAATAAATGAGTAATAACGCAATCACTCGTTACCATTAAAATCCACATTAATATTCATACAAATACATACGAATTCAAAATTCAAACTACACAATTTTTTTAAAGCAATTAAATACAAAATTAACAAGTTCAAAAAAAAATTACCATGAAAATCCATCTTCCTCCTTTTGACAATTTGATCACACTCATCTTTCCCTCTAACACATTTCCTCCTCTTATACGTCTTCAAAACCTTACCATCTCCATCTTTCAACCTCTCAAATTGAAACCCTATCAAATTATGATTCCTAAACTCCAAATTAATACTCGATACGAATCTCGCTATATAAAACAATCCAATCGAAGATACGCCAACATATTCATTAGTAGTTAAATGTAACGGAGAATTCGGAATCGAGCAGAGGAAGCGAATGTAGGAAGGCGAACCGTAGATTGAATCGAAGCGAGAGGCGATCTCGGGTAGGGAAACGAGTCGGGTTAGGGAGAGGATGAGCCCGAATATTGACCAGGCGTTTTGTGTGTGCGTTGACTCGAGGGACTCTGTGAGTTGACTTTCCATGTTTGATTTCGTGAGTTGATTTTGACTTTCCATTGGGAATTTGAGCTATTTTGACTGCATTTGAGAGAGAGAGAGAGAGAGA
This sequence comes from Lithospermum erythrorhizon, assembly GCA_019722365.1. Taxonomy (NCBI): domain Eukaryota; kingdom Viridiplantae; phylum Streptophyta; class Magnoliopsida; order Boraginales; family Boraginaceae; genus Lithospermum; species Lithospermum erythrorhizon. The sequence continues at coordinate 71,965 of JADFUC010001248.1, read as the reverse complement.
GAGAGAGAGGGAGGGAGTAGAAGAGGAGAAATGGAGAGGCGGGAAAAAGGAGGGTTTGAGAAATTTGGGGAAAATGAGGATTAGATCCCCGCCAAACTGTTACGTCTATTTTATTCAAATCAGATTGGGATTAGGTATATAGAAATTACCGGACGTATTTCGATTAAGTAAAAAAAGCCCAAAAAGATAAATATTATCGTTATAGATACTGCTTACGTGTGAGTTCGGTCTGTAATGGCTTGAAATCTTGTATTGAAGTGGTTACAAGTAAAGTTATAAACTTTGGTTTTTTCGATCGGTGAAACGTCGTTAATGCTTCATTTGTGGTATCCTTTGAGTATACCGAGGAAGCTGTTAGTATGACTTGGTTGATTTCACTTTGAGATTGGGCTCGCCAAAATGTTTTCTTTATTTTGTTCGAAATAAAGTTAAGAACTTTATCGACTTATAGAAGTGTGTTCAATGATGAAAAACTAGGAGAGTAAATCACAAGCCTCCCCGGCTCTTAAATGCGGTGTGGGTTTGATTCCCATAAGGAGCGAATCTTGTATTGAAATTGAGGTTAAAAGGAAAGTTTTTAAAGCTGGATTCGTTGTCCGATTTAGGCCACATCTGGCGATTAAGCTTGTATTGATATCTGGAGCGAGGATCTCGAGTTATGGTTTCGCTTTGAGATTGGGTTTATAGAAGGTGGGTTGGTCGCCCGTTAAATGGGCTTATTTAAAGTGATGTTCGATAGACGTGGCAAGTGGGTTGTTAGCAGATTGGGTAATTTGAAAAAACTTAACTGGAATTAGGTATTATTGGTTGCTCCAGTTGAGCTTGAGAATAAAGTATTGCTCGATGCGGAAACAACTGATAGTGCTTGAGACTTCGATGAAGTACATATACACAAATACTAGTTTAAGCTTAGGCTTCGTTTATATACGTTTTATGTATAAATTGACAGGATAACCCAATATTCGCTTTACACTTGATCAAAAAACTTCGACTCATGCCGCCATGATTGGCGTCCGCGTCGGTTCGATAATAAAAATTGATTATTATCCGAAACAATCGGTTAATTACCGACTAGATGAAGTGTCTGGTCGAGTTATCGTGCGCTGCGATATAATTGCGACAGAGGATAAATCGATCATCGTTTAGTATATATCACGGAATTGTGCTTTTCTTGGGTTGTAACGACCCGCCCGAATTAAATGCGCGCGAGTTAAATTGTCCCAATCACGGGCCAGCAAGGTCGGCGTCGATGGATGACTCAATTTTTTAAAAAGAAACTGTCTTGAAACAACTCGATAAAATAGTATCTGACGAGATAAAACGATTTTAAGAAAAAGAATCATTAGGTGGTATTACAACCATACTTAATATGACATCTGATAACTCCAGTCTGCGTCTGACGACCTCTGATAACAAATATGCCGAGAAATAACAACTATATGAACCATAATACAATCCAACAAAATAAAGGAGAATTTGTGAGGATCATTGCCGCCCATATTTCGCTTTAATTTCTGTACTTGAACACCCAGAAGAACCAGAAGGCAATGACTTGCTTTGTCGACCTATGAATTGCCTTCCATATGAATAGGGTGTAAGTTGCGAAGGCTTAGTGAATATATATCTCGAGAATGAAATCAGCTTGATCATGATAGTGTGCAAGTAAATGATATTGCATCACGATAGATAAGTGGTACATGATATTATTCAACAGAATCTTAATATGAAGTCATTAGCAATTTCACTATCTTTTACGTAAGTTCATAAATTCGTTACTAGCAGAACATTTCAAGATGATGGCAATCAACAATAACATACGTATAATTCGAAAGGCATAGCTACCTTGACAACCAATCGGCACTTTTCTATCAGCGACAACGGCGACGCCATATTTCGGCTTGGCCAACCAACTTCAGCGGCGATTAAACAGTGTCGACTCGACAACTGACAATTGACAACAAATGTCACTACGGCGCCTGTTCGACCATAAGTCCGGATTTTACACCCAACTAGCATTAATCGCTTCCTCGACTGGAAAACTATGCGCGTCGACATGAAATTTATCATAGAATGGCAGTGCGGCAATGCGATACGTAACTAGAATGCGAAGCGATTTCTGGAACAATACAACTCGACCGCATGCAATTTCGTATAAATATTTCTTGTTTAAACTGACTCACCAAAACTGCACCATTTCATGAGACCCTGAGCCAATTTCAATGACTCGGCCCATGGCGTAAATTAACGTTATAGTCATACACGTACGCATGCTCGAAGTAATCAAATAGTTAATCGCGTGAGATAGATGCTACTTTCATTAGTATATAAAACTCAGCAATCGCAACGCTTACATTCAAGCCTAAACAAACATTTAAAATTATAATTACTACTTATAATATACAATAGAAATATCGCGTTCTACTTATATTTAATCATATCTATACCCCCAAAATAACCAACATAAAAGCCCATAATAATCTTATTCCAACTTAAGTTATGGCTTTCCATTTTAATAATGATCGATTCCCAAATTCTTAGTTTAAAGACACAACGTTAAATGTATTGTCATCGCGTTTAATGCTGTCTAGGACCAATTAAACAACTCTAACACAAAACTCATATTATAGAACGTGCCACAATACTTTAAAAATCATGACTTTCTGGCATAAAAAACCACAATAAAAGTCAAAATCTGAAACATCATTATTAAAACCAAATTTAGAAAGAAGTCAAACAAAAGTCAAACTAAGAATTCTCAAGCATTTTTTCACCCCTGTCGATAATTATCTCTTATCTGATGTCCCCAGGCTTGAAATGGCCGATTATGCGTTATAAATGTCGAGGCAAAGTCAATTATTCTTAGAAAGTCAATCGCCAGGCAAATCTTAGAAAGATTCAGGCTTTCTGCGCCAAAAGCATTAGAGGATGAGCAGGAAGCTCAGAAATTTTAGATGAGGCAGATGAGGGGAAAATGGAAGAAACTTTTGAGGGAAATAGGTGAGGATTTGACGAGACTTAGAAAAATGAAGATGATGATGATAAGGACTTCGCTTGGATAAGTATGAAAAGGGTACATGAATCAAGTGCAAAATATCTCGAGAGAATCGTCTGAGTGCCGTTTGGGTTTAGGTTGATTTTCTGTGCCGGTTTTTAGCAACCTTGGCTAACGTAAATTTAACCCCAGCACTGAATAATATTCTGATAATCTTTCATGCGGAATGAAGCGTTTACATATGATAATAACGAGGTTGGACTCGTTCATAAAAAAAACATTAGTTTAGCATTTTAAGGTAACATTGAAAATGTGTATTTTAAAAGATGTATTCTAAGTATATCATGTGCATCTTATAAGTGTTTTAAATATAAATTGTGTATTTGATCATGTTATTCATGTAATTTTATAAAGAAGAAGAAGAAATATGGATTAGCCACAAGAGATATGCTCTCAAATAGCAAACGACTTCTCGAAATCTAAAATAAATCATCGTAAAAGTGTTAAAGTTTTCTGTTTACAACAAACTACGTAATAAAGAAGCAAACAACTACATTGTACATGTATGTTAATAGATTGAATCAAGAAACACATCAAGACTATCATTACTGCAAATGATAAGATTGTACAAACACTATTGAAGAGAAGAAAATTGTTCCCTAGAATAGGTGAATGCCACCGAAGTTTACTGTGAAGAAGGTGTTCAAGACAATAGTTTTAGGATGAGCCCTGCCAAAAATCCGATGAGTGCCACAACAAGTGCGAATTTCAAGGAGAACCCGGCATCACCATTCCTGGGTTTCCTTCTCTTCAGGATGTCCTATAAGGCATGAAAAATGTGTAAGCGGTTGCCTCTCAAATCTATACAAGTGTTTACCAGTTCTTGACCACATGTGCAAAATGAAAAATGTGAAAGCACAACCAAATATGATCCTTGGGATTTTATTAGCTCGATTGGGATACTGTATATACATATTACAAAACTAAATCAAGGCTTTGATAGACCGTTGTTTGTAGGAGAATTATAACATAAAATCACATAATCATTACACTGGAATCGAGGATGTTATAGAAAATTCAATTACCAGTTCTTGTTGCAACTGCCTTGTTTGTCGGACAGCAGCATCTCTTTCATCCTTCAGGCGTTCTATGGCCCGCTGCTGCTTATCAAGAAGAAATTACGAGGATGTCAATAAATTTGATACAAAAGACATTACATCTGAACATATACAATAAATATCATCAGATAGTCGTTTCTCAAACAATTTCCAAAAATTATTTAAATCTTTTACCACATGTTAAAAATAACTTCACGGAGGGCAGATGGTTACTATTCCTAAAAAGTAGATTATTTAACAGATAAAGTCCCAATTTTTTTATTGGGAAAGAGAGAAGAACAAGTGAGCAACTACTCACTTTTGCATCGTCTGAGGAGCCCATCTGCAAAACAAAGTAAAAGTTATAACCAGGAAGGCAGACACCACATTACTTTGAATCCAGAGGAAAAATGAACTTTTTCTTAAAGATATGAGTTGTTTGAAGTTTAAAATTATGAGCCACTGCAATCACTAAACAGGACCTGGACTAATGAACTGTGGATGGTGAAACAAATGGAATAGTCTTATCGGTGAAAGTGAGTTGAATAAGGTTTTATTGGCAGCAAGCTAAAGGGAGAATGGGCCAAAGGATGAAATCGAGCTGAACTCACCGATGCATCAGAATTTTGTCTAGATAAATTTTCTGAGTTTCCAAGAGTAGAGTTGGGGCGCTGATAAACAACCCTTAGCTTGCATTCTTCTACAACTTTTCCATTATCCTTGTTGAACTGGACACACAAACGTCGATATTTGAACATCCTTTAGTTTCATAGATAATAAACAAATGAATCTTATGAGGATTTCTGGTGACTGGTGAGAGGGAGAAACTTACAGTATCTGACGGAAGCTCATCAACATCGGTATGTTGAGTAACTGTAGTACTCTGTAACAGAAACTTATCTTTGCATTGCATGTCTGGTGGAAACTCTCTTTGAGCTTGAAGTGTGACTTATAAAGATGCAAACAATATTAGAACACAAGGTTAAACAATATGGGCTATAAACGTCACTACTAGGACTTGTAAGTTTGATATACTAAACAATTCTTCAAGAGACAATGTCTCTGGCCATCGCTATGCTTATCCACGAAACATTGAAATGTAATCCACACCATGTAATTTAACTGATAAGAGTAATACCTCTTATGACAGATGAATCCCAGGGCTGAATTACGCCTGTGTTTGGCCGTACATAGTACTTCTTCGGTGATGTAGTTTTGACCTAACACGGTTTCAAGAAATTAAACTAAATGCGCAGAAAAGCAAGTTCAATTCAGCAAGAATGATCCAAATTGTCTTTTTCGAAACAAAATACTATGTACAACATACCTTGAAAGCCACATACTGGTCTGTTTTATTTGTAACTTTCAGATCACAGTAGCTTTGTTTCTCTAGCTCAACTGACAAACGAAAATAAAAGAGCAAGAGGGTAATTCTCACATATCCACAACAAAGTTGTCTTTGCATAAGCATATTGAGCATTCCCGCACAAGTAATCAATCCATTTCCGGATTAACTTATTGCCAGTTATAGTACTCGATAAGGCGATAAGTTGCATCAATTCACTGTAAACTCAGATCAAATATCAAAATCTATAACTAAATTTGGACGAAGATGCATAATCATTCAAACTTCGATTAATATCCTAATCCCCTTGTGGAATAACATATTGAATACTCACATTAAGCACTGGAAAACGTATAATGCAGAAAAATAAAAGATTGACCGGCTCAGATTGTCCTACATAGTATATTTGTTTATGTGATCATGCATGACACGTCAATTATTAAACGACTGAAATATATATTATTCCCCTTGCAATCATAATTCTTTTTATTTACTAATAAAATTTAAATAAAAACCCCGTACAATGTCGTGTCTACATTTTCTAATATAATGTTGTGTGTATTAGGGACATATATAACGATTTGTACAAAGTTTATCTTAAGAGATCTCAAATGCAAAATTAACATGAAATGATTCTAAATTTCTGACCTTCGCTCGATCAACTACACATACTACTATAATACTAATAATATCATTAATGAAGAAAAACGAGACATTGAAAACAGTCTCGTCATTGTTATGACAGGATAAGGATGCATATTATCCGACCTCTATGCATGCTAATGCATGTAAGAACAAGAAGACAATATCTAATGAGATTGGAAGGAGTGAAGAATACATTGAAATCTGAGCTCTTCAGGATTAACAGTCACCAACTGGTTTGCAGTACCAGCCATCTTGACGATATCATACACACCAAAATCCACCAACAAGTAAACCAAAAATCATAAAATACCAATCAAACTGAGAAATAAAAAAAATAAGAAGAAAGAGAAAAGAGATTAATAAAAATGGATATTTTTTTGTGAAAAATGATAATTCACAAAAGGTGTAACATTTGATCTCCGAGCTCTAAGGTATTCCCACTAATATTTGCTTTTGCTTTCTCATCCGACCAATATTGCTTTAATCCAACAAATAAATAAACTTTGAATGCAACCAAACAGAGCATTAGAGAGAGAGAGAGAGAGAGAGATGGAAGCTGAATTTGATGTGGTTGGAGACAATGATTATGGAGGGAGGGGGTGGACACGTGGCGGAAGGATAAATGATGTCCTATTCAAAAGCGGAATTTGTGGGGCCGAGTGAGGTGTCATGTTTTTTGGTGGGAACATAGCTTACGTGTCTTAATTGCACCCTAACTATACAATTTACTTCTCCTAATTGCTTTCACTACGTAATTCTCACTACCTAATTCTCTAATACTTATTTTATTATCATGCTCTTTTCTTCTAACAGATAAAATGTTAAGAAATAACATACGAGATTAGCCTGCGAAATTCGTAGCGTAGTGGGTCAAAATAAGTATGTATAATTCTTTCTTAAATAAAGGAATGAAATAATATCTTCTATAGAAATGACGCAAGCATCTTAGATAAAGAAACCAGTAGGGTACCATTAGTAGAAATAACGAATATTTTATTATGTACTCATTTTAGTGATTCTTTTCATACTCCCACAATTTCAAAAAACCTTCATGTGTGTTCAGGGATATATGGACAAATTGGTGGAGTGGGTAAAGAACATGGCCAATGAGGTCGTAGATTACATTCACCGTCTTTGTTGGTTGAGAGCATTAGGGGCATTGGTGTAATGATTTACGTAGGTGAAAGTGATTTGCAGTTTGCTGCGTAGAAGTTTAGAGTGCAGCGTTAGAATACTTGATTGCAGTTCCATTAAAAAATTAACCTAATGTTAAACTTGAGTTAAAAATAAATCGTATGTTGACTTTTTAATGTCTGGATGAGTGTTTATTAATCTACCCTTCAGCAATAATATTACTACTATTCTGGTATTTAGCTCAAGTGAGTTAAAATAATATTTCCTCGATCTATCTCAATTTATTTAAAAAAATTATTCTTTTATTATAATTGATCGTTCGTTTATCGATATTACTTTTATAATGAAAAAAGGTATATATCTGTATTAGCATTTACATTCAGACCAAATTTTACTACATTCTTGAAAATAGTAAAACCAATTATTATTTTAATGAAATATTTTTTGTGCTAAATAATCAATTAAATTGATATAGAGAAAGTATTAATTAAAAATGATTGATGATCAAACATATACAACTTAGAAAACAAAAAATAAGTATACCAACCAAAATAAATTGAAGAAATTATTATATTTATGACAAAATAATAAATTTGCCAGCTTAACATTCAAATACTCCGTATATTAGAATCATTTCAAGTGCTTCGATTTACATGAATGGATAATTTGGGTGGCTGTCTACTCGTAAAAAAGACATATTTGGAGTTAATTTATTACCCACCAAGTAGACGTTTTTCCTTACAAAAAAGTAGACGTCCTTTTGTATTATCATGTTTTAGTGTTAGCTAAACTTTATGAAGTTGATGAATAATCCTTCACTTGTTCTACATCTATAGTGAAAGCAGTCTTGAAATGTATAATTAGCACTTAGCAGTCACCATATAAAAGATCAAGTACACCTTTCTTTTGTGAAAAGTGAACCTCAAAGAATTCACATCATTTACCTACCCAAACTCCCTTTTTTTTTTTTTAAGTACACGCTGTTTTTCTTTTTATGTAGGTGGATAAATTCGAATTGATACGATAAGCACTTAAAAATGAGGCCATTGAAATATTCTGATATAAATGGCCTTAGTGGCAATTTCAGCCGAAAAATTGTTGATATAAAGAAATCAATTTAAAACTTTAGTCCTTTCTTTCTTGTTAGCCTTAGTTTGACTCCTTTTCCATTTCATAGAATGTTAGAATGTGAAATATGTTACGTACTCCAATTCATCTTAATTGGTGTTTTTTTCTCAATATTAAAGTTTGCCCATCAACACTTGAACAAATATAACTCGAAAATGCATCTATGTGCTTGAAAACTGGTCCAGGGAAACCAATTAAAACTATAGCAATAAGGTGCTGCATGGCATGTATGTGTACTGTGCAGCTTCCATTTGAATGGCTGTAGCTAGAGAATGAATATCCAGAGAAAGTCCCTATTCTACTCATCTGGAAGGGCATGTTCTGGTACAGGAACACTTTAATTCCTTTGTCTATTTGACTGGCTTTACATGCTCAAATGATGCCTTTCTGGCTTTCTTCTCCACTCATTGAGTCAGAAGTGAAAATTTACATGCAAGTACTATTATACTAAAGCATGTCAACTCTCATACTCACATTGAGCTAGAATTAGATTATATAACAACCATCATGTGTACAGTTGTAAATATTACCAAGTATGAAGGAGTATAAGCATGTAACTTAACCGCTTGGATTAGCCCATCGGAGTGATTTCAGAGAATATAGAAAGAGTTCAACAAGTTCAGCGGAATCCAACGTTTACTGACATAAGAAGGTGCTTCTTTAGAAATGAAACATTGTGAACATGCTTAGTTCTCTCTATATACTGAGAAGATAAAGAGTAATGGCATGTGTAACTACATAACTGGAGTCACTAAACAATGACTGCATTCTACGAAAAGCTCAAAATATGAACAGTAAGTCACGCACAATTTAACTGAAACTGAAACATGGCTGCTGCTTGTATGGCATTCACTTGAAAGTCGACAGCCTTGGAAGCTTGTCTCTTAGATAGTACAGCCTTGCCCTTCTGACTTTCCTGTGGCTGAGAACTTGTAACTCTTTGATATTTGGCGAGTACCTGGGAAAAGAAGAAAACAGAAGATATGGATGTGCTTCCATTTGTTCAGAAATAGTAGAGTCGCCGAGAAGCTATACAATATACTAAGCAAAGACCAAACAAAAATAAGAATTACTACCATATAACAATTCCATTTCAAGATCTTATATCGTAATTGTATATAATGTCTGACATTTATGAAAGCATGCCCTCTTCTTTCTTTCAAGCCAGTAAAAAAAAAAAATGACCAATTGGAACTTAGATATATTCATGGTTGTAATAGTAGTCATGGGGGCTCATCGAAATTACAGGTATCTATCAGAGATTCAGAGGAGACGCACAAAGAAACCATATACTTACACTGGGAAGACAATCTCAACACCGATACCAGCAATTATTCTACGAATGCGGATAGTTGTGTGGATTCCAGCATTCTGCTTGGACATAACTATACCCTTGTAGACAGACAACCTTCGTTTGTTTTCTGGGACTTCCTGGAGGTCCAGAGATCCACCTCAAACTGAGAATTCAGATTAAAAAAAATGGGAAATCGGAATAAGGGAAAGAGCATCACCAGTTTAATCTGAACAACATCCCCAACTCTAATATCAGGGGTGCGCCTTATCTCATCTGATGCTTCTACAGCTTTCTTGTTCAAGATCTAGTGAAAAGACTATCACAGTTAACAAACCTTAATATCGCATGGTATCAAATTTACAGAAAATACAATGTTCCATCATCAAACTTCAGCTCAAAACTTTTATTTCGCCACATGAGCTACAGCTTACAAACAAATAAACAGAGTTGAACTTCGTAAAGGCAGGAATCTAAGAATTTAGCTTTTTTTTCTGAGCCATAAACCGCGCTCTTTGGAAAAAGAATCCTTAAGGTGAAATTAGGATGGAGCTATCACTGAGGTATCAGATAGCGTTGCTGATAACAAATGGTACATAAATGTCCACCATGAGAATAAACCACGAAAAGCAATCTACTGGCTCACAGTATACAACATCTATGCAATCTGCAACTCTAAGAATGGAGGAACGGAAATCAGATGGAGGTCAATCTGGCCTAGCATTGGCTTGGTACCCCATTGGTGGTGGTTTCCAGTAAAATATAATCCACTATAGAATTGTGCCGGGCTATTTTTAACTTATCACAAATTCACACATTTCATGCTCTCAGCGAAGTCTTAGCTGCTCAAGACCACCATATTTACATCGCTCATTCTCTACATGCTAGCTAAATACATCTGTGACAAACATGGATTCTTGAAACAACAACTTAAAGAAGTTTTCTGTAGCTTGTAGTAAGTAAATTAACTCCTCCAACTGGACTAAATACAAAAGGTACTACTCTGTAAGATGTTCAAGCCTCATAATCTTGTATGAGCATAATATCAGCCAATATCAATGCAATTCATGTGTACTCCGTGCAATGTTCAGAAACGAGGTCGTATTAAAACTTGGTTGCACAGCAATAATATATACGGAGTAATTATCAAAGTGCATTACCCCCATTATATCTCCAAGCTTAATCCTCTGAGCCTTTTCTTCCACTTCGCCCTCACCTTCTTGACTGGTCTCAATCTCATCAGTTGCCACAGGCGCTTCATCCTCAGGACCCGGCTCAGCTTCTGCACCATTCTCTTCAGCTTTGACAACAAACAAATTCTGCTTCTTAAATTTCCCGAAGCCAAAAGCATTAGATGCAATTCTTGAAACACGTAACCCAGATGGTGAAAGTCGCTGACCAACAAAACAAGAAAAAGCTAGTTTCTTTTGAGCACATTGCAAATTTCGATTTCTGGAAACAAATATCCAACTGTAGTAAGTTTAATTACATTGAATTGAGAACAAAACAAGAAAAATCTAAAGTATCTTGACTTATCTAAATTTGATTGACAACATAAACTTGCACAATTATTCTTAAAACAGTAGGAAAGTTAGACTATACTTCATTTAGAACAAAACAAAAGCTATTATTTTACCAAATTGCAACATAGATTTCTAAGTACCATCAACAATTGTTTCATTTTACATACAACAATACAAGAAAAAGCTAGTATCTTTAGACCACATTGCAAATTTGGACTTCTGGGCACTAGTAGAAAGCAAATGGGGTTAGGTGGTGGGCTGTAGTTGTGTTCGTTAAGTATATTATACGGAGTATTAAAAAAAAACAGTGCAAGCAAAATTATTCCTAAAACAGTAGGAAATTTGGTTACATTTAACTTGGAACAAAACAATAAAAAGCTAGCATCTTTTGACAACATTCCAAATTTGGATATCTGGGCACCATAAACAATGCCTAACAATTATTTACATTGAATTCATTACAAAACCAACATAAAAAATAAATAAAAAGGCCTTGTTTTTATTCCTAGATACATAAAGAGAGAGGAGGGGTGGGGGTTAATTACCTGGGGAAGAACATTGGTGGACATGGTGAATTATTGCAGACTTGCAGTGAGCTATGCCTATGTGATGATGATAAGGATATTTTTATTTATTATTTTAGGATAGAAAATTATAATTTTATATTTTAATATTTGTTATTAATTTATTAATGAATCATTTATTTTATTACATTTTTTACTATTTTTTATTCTTCTTAATTAAAATGGGTTGGGTATTAGATTTATTTAATGGAGCTTGGAGCAATTTAACTCCAAAGAAGCTTACCAGATTGATTTGTGAGACTTCGGTTCCTATGTCTAAAGCCTGTTAATTTAAGGCCCATGATTTGGCCCCTCCAAGTCCAATTGCAAGTAGTCGTGCCTAACGAACCGGCATCGGGGTCAACCGGGGACCCGCCCACCGCCTGGGCTCAAATTGCCCTCGCCCACTGCGCCCATCGAACGGCTCTTCACACTAAGAACTTAATTGAATGTAAGCCACCTGATCGGGGCCCCGCGCCTCGCTGTTCCCACCCAATATTCGATGACGGCTTCAAAGACGTCGGCGCCTCCCGCTTTAACAACGTAGTAACTTTAAATAACGCCACACCGCTTAACATACACAAAACTATTCTAAAAACCCTCGTTTTCCATCCTCGTAGCAGCTCAACTAAACGTACACCATTTAACAGACATAAATAAATTCAATAAAGACATGTTGTATTATTAGCAGTTTCTCAGATAAACGCGGGCAACGCTTTGCGGACAACGCGTTAACGTTTAACACATAAATGCTGCGTAAAATAATAGGAATTAAAACACCATAAACAATTAACAAATAACGTGAAATGAAATTACCGATGCGACAACACAATCTAAAAATGTCTCGACAACCACATATCATAACCATTGCTCAACATTAAATGCATAACATAAAACTGAATTCAATACCAAAATACATGTCATAAAATAAAAGAACCATAATTGTTTGAAATTGAAAGTATATAATATGTGAAACAAAAACACAGCTCACTATGTGTTTCTTCTGTCTTCTCCTCCAATTGCCATCCTTTATTTTCATCTTTTTTGATGATTAACCGGTAGCGCGCGGCCGTGGTAGCATCCTCTGCATTGTCAACCTCATATCCGCATTGTCGTGCATCCATCCCAAGCCTCACTCTTCAGATTCCTCTCTGCTCTTCATCTCACCAAACACGGCAATATGTCGGGCGCTCATCGACTTCGAGCCTCGACCTGGACGATCCATGATGACCCCGCTCGGTCGAGGGAAACGTGGCTGATGGTGTGGGTTCCTGCATTTTGAACCATCCGCATGGGCGGCACCGGCGCACATCATAGAACAACCACACGCTATTCCCTCACGAACTCAAATTTCAAAACTTCCTACTTGTTAACTCACCTCTCCCACATATACAACCCTGGCAAGCATCGATTGTCTTCCCATCATAGTGTCCTTCTTACATTATATCATCTCGTTGATTTTCTAAACGGAAACACCTTGGCAATTGACCAACAAATAAGAGCATCATCCATACTGATGCGAAACTTGTTTTTTATAGTTGATACGTAGTAAGATCATACGCCGGTAAAATACCTAACCCCATTCACAAGAGCCCACGTGAATAAACGACGAACGAACGTGTAAGCTCCGACGCTGACTACAGCGGGCAAGGACTCTTTTTAAACGACCTTTCCACAAACTAAGACCAAGTTCAAATTGTACTTATACGCCAGATGTGGCTTTAGCCATACGACTATCAAGTGTTGTCGCACAATCATTCAAACGACCACAATTATTTATACACCACCCCCTTTCATTGTAATCATGGAATCCCTCCTACTCAAACCGAATACACTAACTAAATCATCTTCCGTGATAATACTAATGGACAACATTAATTGTGTAATTACACACCTCACACTTTCTATATCTTAATAGTAACTGCAAGTGTAATGCATTTAAATCAAGGCAACTATCTCGGTACCAACGCTAGTAAAAAGCTGCAAATAATCGAACATCGACATCTTCTAACAACTTGCAGAAGTAATACGACTATCTCAACACTGGCGCCTGAGGGTATAACTCCGCCCATCAGAATAGTTGATCCTTCCACCCCGCCCGGCCCCTGTCATGCAAGGCAAGGAGCTGCTCGCCGGGGTCTCGCTCTACGACCCCCCTCGGCTGCGTAAACTTCTTCATCTCTAACAACTTTTTTGCTTTGATTTCTTTTTTGTCCTATTAATTCAAATTGAGTTTAATTTTGGATGATATTGTGTACTTGAATATATAGAGCGATTTGACAGAGTCGAGGATCAGAATTGAAAGAAATTTGGTTCGGGAAGTTAAAATATATGCTATTGGCGTTGAAAGTCACGATTTTTAACCCTTAAAACCGATTTTCAATTCCAGCGTACCGCTTAATTTAAACGCGCCACCGCTAAGGAAAAAAGGTAATGAAAGTTTTAAATGCATTCATTATAAACGTGTTCACGTTTAATTTAACGGGCACGCTTGTTACACACAAATATTGGTTTCTACGCAGTGAAGGAACGCAATAATGCTTATTTTAGACGTGGTCACGCTTGGTCACAATAAGAAAAACTAATATCTGTATTCCAAACGTGACTTGCCACCAAAGTGGCTACGTTATATAAACGTGGTGTTTTGTTTAGACGCACACGCTAACACATTTCGTAGAATATATAAAGTTTAACTTAATGGAACAAATGAAATATTTGCTAGATGGTTGCCTCTATAGTTTATACTGTGCGGCCGTGAGTTTACGAGTTCCTAAAATAAAAAAATTATACAAATGTAATCATCATAAACTATTCATCTTCGTAATTTTCTTTGCTCTGGGAGTCGACTTCATCGCTTCCAATGTAGTTGGCCCCACTTGAACTGACGCAGCACCTCATAAGATGTGCGATTGAAACTTCGATTCGCAAGTATATGTGCGATTGTATATAGCAATGCCTCACTTGAAACTGGTCGAGCGCCTCATAAGATGAGGAGAAAATTGGGAAACTAGCACACATTTGACTAATAATTGTCTCAAGACTTCCTATTTTCTTAGTATAAATGACAATATTTCTCCTCTAAATGCCTAAACCCCACTAAAAACCCCAACACACTTCATCTTCTTCCCTTCACACCCCATCGGTTTCATTTTATTTTGCCTGACGCCATACCTCCCCCTCAAATCGAAAATCACCCCTCCCCTTCAAATCGAACCTCGCCTCCCCCCTCCCAAATTTAAGCGTGGCGCGGGTCGCGATTTTGCCGAGGCGTTGTGATTTTAGAATGAAGAGGGAGTGGCGATAGTGGGATAGAGCGCTATGGGCAGCATGAAGGTAAGTTAGTTTTGTTTAGGTATGGATATTTAGAGGAAAAGCATTTATAAGAATCGAAGAGTGCTTCGTTAAATTCTTGATTCTGATCAAATGTGTGGTATTTTCCTAACATCTAACAACATTATAAGACTCTACTAGATATCAGAATAGACAGATTTTATGGAATTTGACAAAACTTGAGATTTGGTTCATGCAATTTATGTTGGTACATATTTAATTGTTGAAGTTACATAAATATTGTATGTATAATCTCTTCTTTAATAAAATTTACATACCATACCAAAGCTGACTATATGTATAACTTATACAACTTCGACAACCATTTTTTTCAATTTTTATTTAACTACAAGGAAAAATGTAAACTTCTTGAACTTTATCTCCCACTCTAACACCCACCAATCTTTGAAACCCCTCAATGTCAAAATTTTGAACGTTAAAAAATATTTAAACAATATAATTTATGATCAATTTTTTTTTGAAGGCATGGAATCATGCTCCACTTTGGCCAGAAAAATATTCGTAGTCTTTGTAAGACAATACTAAGTCAATATCTATACTATATAACGTGCAAGTGCCAGACACTACAAAAGGAAGCCAAATTAATGTATTTCCTATTTTATCCTTTGATAAAAAATATTTAATTTTCATAAGAACTTTTACGCGAACCTACTAACAAAGATAAATTCTCCATAAACTACTACTATAAATATCTACTACGTATTATCACCAAGAGAACATAAAAAGTTGTTTCCACAAGATTTCATCTTTATTTCCTCCATGGCAACTTTTTTCATCTTATTTCTTTTAGTTTTTTTTAAATTTTATTTTTTTCATTATAATTTTATTATAAAATAATAAATAGAAATAATTTGTACGATAATATCACAGACATATAACTGCAAGATTTATAAACTTAAGACCCTTCGAAATTTTTAAACTGTCTCTGCCATCTCTTTCTCCAAATCACCAGCCTAACGCCCCACCCCACCCCCCACCACCACCACAATCCACTAACGTCTCCATCCCCACCCACCATCCCCCATTGAACCCCCACCACCACTGCCCTAGATTAACGCCACCACCCCACCACCACCAAACATTAAAACCACTACTAAATAAAAAAATCACCAACACCATTTCTCCCACTTAATTTCGAAAATATCCTCACCTATCCCTCCCCAAAAAGCCTCTAACCAAAATCGCCACCATCCGCCACCAAAATCCTAAAATTCGTCAAAATACCACTATACACCAAAATACACCTATGAGGCTTAACAGGTGTCTAGTATGAGTATCGGGTATTTTTAGTGGTATTTTTTCAAACACTACCATCAATCAAAAAAACTAACTTTACTAAATTAAAAACAAGAAAAATAATTTAATTTAGAAAGAATGTAAGAGTGCTAAATGATTTGTGGTCAGAGTGAAGTGGGTCAGCTGAAGTGGTTCTAGGACGGGTCGGAGTTAGTATCAGAGGGAATGGTCAGCTGGATTTCGTATTATAGGGAAGGGGCCTATTGTAAGCGAGGGGTTTATGATTCATACGGCCAAGTAGCGTAGACGTGTAATGGCTGGAAGATTGGGGTCACGGGAGCAGGGGATTAGTAGCGTGATGCCAGTGGGTGGGGGATTTTCTAATGAGCTCAGTGGGGTCAGCGGCTGGGAGGGGCCGCCGCAAGCGCGGTAGCTGGCAGTGTCAGAAAGGCAAAGGCGCGTGATATAGCTTATAGCTGCTGGGTGGTTGCGTTAGACAAGCAAGTAGGCTATCTACAATGCCACAACTTTCAACACCCTCTTTCTTACCCCAACACTCCACATCATTCTTCCATAATAATTCAACACCTACTCTAAATTTTACATTCACAATTCATTGCTTAACAAAAATTCAACACCCTACCCCAATTCACTTCTTTATCTAATATTCTTATTTACTTATATTTTATATTTTTATGATTAAATAATTATAAAAATTAGCATTTATAATTAAATAAGAATAATTAACACGTTAATAAATTATTTTTGATTTTTTTAAAAACGAAAATTATATAAATATTCATTTAATGTTTTTGATCTCATATTTTAATTAATTCTTTATAAAATAAGCAAACACAAGAATTGAAAATAATAACTATTAAAACAAAGAAAAGTTACAAATAGTCAACGTAGTACAATAAGCAAATCAATGTACAACTAATGATATACAAATAACTACAGCATAAACGTAGAATCGATCCATACTACAATCGCACTATTAAGACACATAATAAGACTTCTAAAAATATTTAATCTAAAACATTCCAAACTTTGCCCATATGTGCTACTGACTAGATCCCACAGAATTTTGATATACATTTGTAATTAGTTTAATTCAGATCTAGCACGCATTACGATTTTCAAATGCGGTGTATCACTCGCCGAGAATATTTTGGTGGTAAAATTTAATTTCACTTGGCCACATTGATCATAATCGCTCCAATAAATAGCATACGATCTCGCTCATCCTCAACAATCATATTATGTAATATGATACATGATCTTACGACAAGAAGCAATCGTTATGGCCTCCACAATCTAGTCGCTCACGAATGATTTTAAATTGAAGCCATATTCCAAATGCACGCTCAACTCTTTCAGCGTAAGATTTGCTTCATTTGAGGCAGGTCCCCAACGACTGAAAAATATGTTTTCAGATCCAAATCGCTGACTTTAAACATGGCCTCGTCAGATGTCAAGTTCATTGAGAAGTAGTCACAATCAATCTTTGGTTTTGTCAGTAGATGATCTTTTTTCAAATATTTTCTGATTACTTCAGATAGACGTCTTCCGTGCAATTTTGGATGTAGCCTACTAAATTGATTGAGGAAATTTCCTCAACTTCAGTTACTGCTTTTTGTAACCTTTCGATATCAAAAACAAAATCAAAACGATCCATTGAATTGCTTGACCTTTTTTTAACAAGAATAGACTAGAAATATTAGTAGAAGTTTTCGATGAGTTCAGAGAGTATAAACGGATACGTATTTATAAAGAAAGCGCCGAAAGGGTCGAATCGACTAGATTTCAAGACGAATCAAATCGCGCGCTTAATTTAACGGATAAGATCTCGATTAACGCGTGGCAAGTCGAGATCGCTGGACGTGAATATCCGATTTAAATTCATTTAATTTCGCTTAATTTAACGGAGACGATCTCGATTTCAAACGCAGCGGCCGAGACTAGCGGATGTGAATAATTCTATTTAAATCTTTTTAATTTCGCTTAATTTCATTTGAGACGATTCACTAATAGCAAAGTGGATTTGAAGACGCTAATTAAATCTTTAATTTAACAATAATATCTGACATCATGACCGAGATCAACGGATTCGATTATTTATTAAATTCATTTAATTTTAACGGATAATATCCCATTTCATCGTTAAGGTTGAGATTACTCCGATTTCAGTTTTGAATTAAATCTGTTTTTAATATTTAATTGATAATATTCATTTTATCGGTCAGACCATCGACTCAGCCTTCGAATTAAATTCATTTAATATTTAAGGATAATATCCGATGTCATCATAAGGTCAGACAATGATCAATAATGCCGATTTAAATTCATTTAATTTTAACGATAAGGTGGATTTTATTCAAACCGCCAAGTTAAGTACATCATAAGCGTAAAAACACACAACAACAACGAAATCCACACACGAAGACGCAAAAACATACACGAAAGATGAACAACACACATGAAGTCAGCAACACAATACATCATAAGAGAAGCCACAAACGCTATTGAGTGACTAAATCATTTTCCAAAACAATTCGAGCCTCAACATTCCAAAAAGTCGTCATTTTCATCAAGATGCCTTTCACTTTACCATAAATATTTTCATCTTCTTTGTTTTGATTATCTCTTGTCATTACAAATAAGCATTATGTCCATTCTTTCGAACTTTGTCCTTATATTGTTTAAATTCATTCCACCGCCGGTTTCGAGCCCTTTGTCTTTCTTTACCTTTTTTCTTAGTTTATGTCTTTCCTTTCATCAAGTAGTAACGGATTCAATAGTGTGTTTCGAGTCACGTGACGTTACATCTCTCTTGGATCCAATCGCTACCGATCCAATATTTACCCAACTTGACTGCATACCGTGGTTGATCTCGCATGCCCGCCATTCTATGATCAACAGTTAGCATTTTACCACTTAGATAGTTTAAGCGCGCTTTTGCCAATATATCATTCCGACCACCCGCTTTGTTTCCATGTCATGAATGTTATCATAAGCGCCTGGCCCATTTGCTCAATATTTGTCGATGTACTTGAAATGATTGGTAGAAAATTATCACGCTGGAGTCTCTTTGGAAGTGAACAATATTCATTACGTGAATCACAATTTTACCCCATGTCATTCTTTTCTCGATTTCTTCCAACAACACCGTTGCTCTATATATTTGATCTCAACCACTAGCACCAAATTTTGTTCAAATTGTTCCATTTGGGTTTTTCTTCTTTCTCGAAGCGCCGCTTCTAATCCTCGTTCCCCTGACTATCTTCATTAGCACCGCCTACAGTAAAGAAAGTTATATTCAGGTTGGAAATGCAGCCTCAAAGAAATGACATTTGGACTATTTTCTTACTCTCCAACGTACGTAAAGGATATAACGCTGCCGAGAAGAATTATCAGATTTCAGCAGATGCATAATGTGATTATAATTCTAAGACACCCAAAGACATATCAATCAGTACTAGTGAAATCCGAAATTTGGGATACTTTGACGACGTGTCGATCGGGAAGATCGATTATCAAACTATAATTACTAGATTTGATAGCCAAAAAGGCAATTAGGGCGATTTTTGATTATTGAATCATTATTATTAGATCCATTTCACTAAAACAAAGAGTTTAGTAAAAGATAATATAATAATTATATTGAAAAAAAGGGTGATTTTTTTTATGGGTCCAAAATTGAATGGTGAGTCATGTCTCTATTTATAGAGAAAAAAATGATGAATTTCGTAAAAAAATTTAAAAAAAAATTAATTTGATATCAACAATTTGGTCCAAACAATCGGCGATAAAAATCGAAAATTCAGCCAATCTTCAAAACGCCGACACGGCCCACACATTATCTTCTCATTTATCTCGCTATACCGCCGACAAGACGCCGCTGGCGCGACAGTCCCAGCGCTTGCGCTTACACCCCATCGTTTACAGCCTGGGGTAATACCTCTATTTAATCCACATCACTTTTTTTAATCATTCAACACCCCCATTACACCACCCACTTTTTTTCAACATATTTAACTCCAACTTTCAACAAAGCTGATTGTTTCGGTCTTGCATGTATAAGGATGGGTAAGAGTGAAGGAATTAAGGAATAAAATGATGGGTATATTTTTGCTGTGGGGGGTGATGCTATTTTCTGTCTTTCTTACATGGTGTTATAAATTAATAAATTATTACATGGATGCTATAAATTAATAAATTTGGTCAAAGCAAGTATTTCCAAAATTTTCCAAAATATTTGTCCTACTTTCTAATTTCTAAATGCTCTGACTCTTATTCCACTTTTCTTTTTCTTATGAGGTGGTTGAATTATCCTCATGCTTCTATGGTAAGAAAACCTACACATTGTTGGATTCCTTGCTAAAGTATTTAGGTTGTTTTCGGTTATACATGGCAATAATTCTAACATGAAAATTAGTTGACATTCATGTCATTCATGAAAAGGAAACGGCCAATTGGCAAAAGAATTGACGAAAAAGGAATTTAATAGGCGAAAAGTTTACTCAATCTATTAAGTCTTTTAAATTATTCGGAAAATTGAATAATTTAATCTAGAAAATTGAATCATTCTTTTTCTTTTATTCCTTTAGGATAATATTAAATTTCCCTTTGTTGTATCGTAGTGATAGCTTTGATGTCCAAACCGATCGAAATAGTCCCATATCTCCTCTTTCGTAATTGCATTTCGCTAATCGCTTTAAATATCGCATATCATACGCAGCACACTGGGCGAAGAATTATAACGTGAACCAATTTAACGCACGATATATAAATTTTAAAAACAGAAAAGATATAAAATTGTGCGACATTAAAATGAGTGCATTTATCCTCGTCCACAAACTGACATGTATAGTGTTCCACCACTTATTTTGCCAAATCAATTTATTCCATATACTTACATGTGTGCATCAAACAATCTAAGAATTATACGTAACAATTCTTATTTATGTTGTGCCAAACTCTCTTCATTCCATATATCAACCATATAGAAAATAAACCCTTCTAAGTATCTATCTCTTTCTCTCAAAACAATTCTCTCAAGTCATGGCTTTTTCAAGTGCCATGCTCATTCTCTCTTTGTGCTTTGCATCCATTATTTCATTGTCTATTGCTCAAGCTCCAACGGGAGCACCTCCAATGGGCATGTCAATGCCACCATCCACCGCCACAACGCCACCTCCAACCACCATGATGCCACCACCCTTTATGGCAACACCTCCAATGATGCCACCAATGATGAGTTCACCTCCAATGATGCCACCACCCATGGCTTCATCACCTATAATGATGCCACCAATGATGAGCACACCACCTTCACCAATGGGTCCTATCATATCTCCTGAAATGCCGGTTTCTCCCCCAGCAGCACCTCCCATGGCTCCCGGTTCGACTATGTCTCCAGGACAGTCTCCAACTGGAGCACCAGGACCTGCACCTTTAGCTCCTTCGGCACCCGGGGACAACGGTGCCTCCCTGCATGGAAGCAGCATTGCTATCATGGCATTGCTTGGAGGAGTTGCTCTGTTTGCTTAATTCAAAATATGGTTTCTTCATTTTACTAGCTTGTTCACATATTGTTGTATATTACAATGATCATTTGTGTATATTTTGTTTAGTTTGTTTTTAATTTTCCCTTTTCTCCTTCAGTTTCAGTGTCTAATTTTTTAGAGCTCCACTTGAGGTTTATTTATGATGAGGTTTCTAGAGCTAGGACTGGAGATTCATCAGATGTTACATTATGTTGTGTAACATCTTGAATAACATTAATAAGAATCATGTATTTCTTTCTTTTTGAACATTTGGCATAATTATGTTAATCTTCATTAGATTCTGATAATGATCCGAAATGCACTTAATAATTTGAAAGTCGATTTCGATTCCAATAGATGTACATGTGATGATTATATATTTTAAGCATTGGATTCAGAATTTCAATTCATTTCAACATAATTTTAAGTTAATTATTAACCACCATATATATATATATATATAGACTTGTCCCAAAATAAAGCTAGAGTAGAACTGAACCATGATACTCCCTCCATGTAATTGGAACGAAGGTTTTGTTTAGTAATACAAAGCCATCCAATTTTTTAAACAATAATAATACACTCATAAAACTTTATTTGAATTGTAATCAAAATTCATACCATTAAATAGTACACAGTGAACACTTAATTATATCCCAAAATTTTAAACATTAATGTTCTTTAATAGAATAATATTAATTTAAGATCCAAATTAAGTTTTTTATAATTAATTAGTCAAATATCTAAACTAAGTTGAGGCGGAACTTGTTTATCTTGCATCAATCAACATGTTGATGTTAATGATGATCAATTGATCATGTCAATTGTCATTGAAATGAAATGTAGATAGAACGATTTTAGAATATTATTTTCAATGTTATATTCATTACTTTGCACAAGCAATTAATGTGCACAAATGCTAGTATCTTAGCCAACTTATGGGTTATAATAAAGAAATAAAGAATTAAAGGGAGAGTGTCCCCACTAGTCATGAACAAAAATTTATAAATGGAGACAAAGGAAATGGACTGTATGTTGCCATTTGCCAACTCCAAAAGAAGAAAGAAAAACATGTCACAAGACATATATCTACACATTGAGCATAACAATTACTCCCTCCATTCCAAAAAGATTGTTCATTTTCTTTTATAGTTATAATTTTTAAATTTTGATTTTAAATATATTTGTTTTGTGTTATATAATATTTTTATAAAAATATATTAATGAAAAGGAGTTTAAAAATGTATTTTTTATTGATATAGTTTTCCGTTAGGTATTATACCAGTAAAGAAATAAAATAAAAATATATAATCAAAGTTTAAAAGATATAATAAAAAATCAAAAATAGACAATTTTTGTAAAATGAAGAGATTAATTAAATATACCAACGGAAGTTTGGTGGAATGTAATTTTGATGGCACCATTAAAAAGGAAAGAAAAGAAGACAATGTTGGAGTGCAGCTAGCTGGATGATAGATATTGAATGGAGGAAAATGATGTAGGGTTATATCTTGTCTACACCAACTAACTTTGTGCACAATGGAAAGTATTTTAAAGGAGAAGAGGATGCCTTTCTAGATGTGGGCCTAGTGTAAAACAAGAAAACAATTGCTAGATTGTGACTTACATGAACATGCTGTGCCAAGACCATTGTGTAATAATCAGACATTCTCACTCACTTTAAATATGGATAGTACCTTCTTCTGCTGTGATTTGCAGCACAGATAAAATGTTCTCTACAAGCCAACCACCAAGTATATGCCCCAATCCTTTTTCAGTGAGGTGAGAGGTCAGGATAATTCCATAAATTTATGCGATTTATAATAATGTTTGTGGAAAGAAAAATACTTTTGAAGAGACGTTGTTCCCGATAGTTTGGTGATATTTGTTGGCTGAGCACATATAACGACGATTTCGATTATTTCTTATTGAAGCTTATTATTACGATTCTTTCATAACTTGACTGCTACAGTTGTCTTTAGTTAGGAATTTCATATTAATTATTAAGTAATCTTCCATTATTGAAAAGTGAATCGGTCGATATAATGAGAGTAATATAAAGCTGATTCAGAAGGCAATTTGGTTACCTGAAACCAGCAGAAAATAACTACGACAAGAAAAATAGCAACCCGGCAAGCGCGAAATTGTTTGCCCAGATTCCGATTCTTGATAGCCAGCCTCACGTGCAGAGTCTTTTGTCACTGAGGAAGGATTAAAATTATGCTTTGAAGTAATTACAGTGAGGCTTATACAAGCATTCCCATGACAATACCTTCAACCCCGATTCTGAGTTCCCAAATGGGATAAAAATTTTATCTTACATCATGTCCATTGGCTCTGGGTGTTGACACCTGATTAATCGGCAGCTTGATGTCGCCATCAAAGTATGTTATAATACTTGGGATGTAACACGATACGATTAATTAGCCGGTTTATAAGAGGAAGCACCTACTTAGCGACTAGCCTGTGTGACTTGTTAACTTTCTTGAGGGCTTGCACCTTTTTTAGAATAAGTTCTTGTATGAACAATAAAAGCCTTTTCTTGTCGCAGAAGTCGATAATATATATGCGCATAGATTAGGTGATAAGGATAGCTACGCACATGTTGACTCTCTTCGTTTATATCATTGCTTTGAGATCTTTCGGGGATCTCGTACAAGCTGCCAAACATGTAGAGGCAGTAGAGATCTTGAAATGTACGATCATTATCTTGAGGCAGCCTTGCTTGGACTCACATGATAGAGATGCTTCCCTTGTCATGATTCACCAAGTAATTTAACAGGAAAAATTGTGGTGAACCTGATAGTGGTTTTATCTCATGAGCCTGCTTTTGTAAACAGAATGACCTATATTATAACGTGGCGTCGTCGAGATATAAGGTTAATTACGTCGGGAAAATTTCACTTGACTTACGTGCGTTAGCGTAACTCACACAATGGGTAAAGTTTTCATGACAAATGCATCTTATCAGTAGAGGGTCGGAAATGGCCCAAATATGAGGAAGCAGAGAGATAAAACCACAGAGACCCAGTTATGAAATAAACTTATAACGTAGTTACGTTAATGGGTCCCAAGTGTCAACGGCCGGGTGGTATGGCGAAATATATCAAAGTATTATAACATAAATCCAAAATAACTATAAAACCATACTCCTATTTGCATGGAAAATATATCCAAAAGACAATGGGTTCTAGAGAGAGGGACCAGTTAACCACGAGGCCACCGACGCCGAGGTCTTCGTCATTACCTTCCTGCGTCCATGAGCTTCGAACTGAAAGAACCCGACATTGGGCCAGGATGTGGTACTTCAGCAGATCGGTAATTAATTAACTACGTTGCTTGTAACGGTGGGATAGGTACTTGATGATTGGAGCTGAGCATTGATCTCCATGCCATTACACACTGCTTAGCTTGAATTTCTTCCCTTGACACTTAGAACTTCCGGGATATTTGATGAGAGTAGCGACTTCATTAGTAAGGGGCATGAGCAGGGCTACAGTTCGGGGAGCATCCACTAGAATTGACATCAATGCAATTCCCTTTCGCCAGAGTTTGTCAGTGATCATCAGGGCTTAAAAATCGGCTCCATCCGTCTTGGTTGAATAAGCTCGGGTTGTTGTTGCGCGGCCGGTATCCAGATATTACACTAGGGAATCGACCAAGGCTTAAAGTAGAATGAGACTTAGCGTGGTCAGCTAAAAGGTAAAGTATATGATTTGTTGATGTTGGTGATATTTTTGAGCCAAAGCATACGATACTGTACATGAGATGTAGAAACACTTGTGTTATTGGAGCCCGGTCTGAGACGGGGTTAGTGCGACTTTGTGGAGTCTGAGAATACTTGGTGAGAGAGAGATGCGACAAATTGATTCCCGTCACTTGGACTGACTTTATCCAGGTATTCTGTCCCGGCTCACCATGGCCTCACGAGAGTTTGAGAGAGTATCCGGTGGTGAAATCGGGACCTCCCAAGTAATTGTGTGACACTTGAGTGAAAGCAAAGTTGTGCCCTCGAATTACCCGACTTTTGGTAGTGACGGATTATCAGCCGTTATCATGAGGCGACACCCACCAATTCTCCGGTAGCACCGCTGAGAGCCTATTGTGGCGATCCATTGACCTCAGTGGCCTTACACGGATGTCGATGTAAGTCTTGGTGTGCTTGATGGTAGATTACAAATAGTGTTCTTTCAGGTAGAATCTTCCTACCACAAAATGATATTCCCATGCTTTTGAGGTAAGTCAAAACATGGCTCCCTCGAGGTGCATCTTTGGCGTTATAGAATGACCCTTCTACCATTGCTTATCCTAGTTACGTAAAATCATTCTGTGAGCTTACTTTTCGATTCTCTTTTTGGAGATCCCTAAAGATATCGAATCATCCCTACGCCTCGAACTAGAGTCATTACGAGGGATAATTTGCTCACAAATTAACCTAGTAAGAACTGACTACCGTCCATGCTTTTTTCTTATACGACTGCCATTAAACCACAACGCTTGGCACTGCCGCTGCTTGGCGGCCTTCCCTTTCTCTGAACATGACTCCTCATTGTCTATTTTATGTCCTTTTTGTACCTCACTTTTATAGCCTCCTTTGCGGCCAGCAGAGACTCAGTCTCTTTCTCTAATGCCTTGTAAACGTCTAAATCCATTTGACCCTCGACTGTGATTAGCTTTTTTAGACCTTCCTTTGTGTCTTTTCCTAGTGAGTCGACTAGGGTATACCGCTTTCTTAACCTCCTGCTTTTGAAACCTCCGACTCCTTAGTTAATTTATTAGCATGAGAGTTGCCACTTTCTTGGCTTTTTACCGATCCGTCAAAGAATATTGCTTGACCAACCCCGCGTCACCATACCGATCACAAATGCATTCACGACCCAGGGTTGATGCCACGTAAAGCTCGTGTTCTCACTTAACAATTAGATACTTGGCCTCCTTCATCGCGCCCGATGGTACCCAATTGACTTACCAGCGCCTGCAATGGGTTTGAACTTCTGTTACCCGCGTATTAACGAGAAAGCGGGGTTAGAGATTTTGAAACTTACGGTTGAGTCGTCGAGTTGCGACCGTGCGTAGCCGACTTCCGGGGGTTGAAGTGGGATGAACTGATGCCCGTGACTTGAATTTTGGTATGGTACATTACCGAGTTCAAAAGCGTTAGCGTGCCACTAACTTCCTCGGCTCCGGGTGGAGGGAATAATCAGGAGAGAGCTGGCATCATACGTAGGTTCACCGTGTTGATCGGGGAATGTTATTTGATTTTAGACCTTTTGTGATAGGTCTTGGAAATTTCAGGGTTTGCTGCCCATTGGGTTTACTTGGGAGAAAGGCCAGAGAGATAGGGAATTTTTTCAAGTGATTTGGAGAATGTCGAGAGTCCTGGAGAGAGAATTCTAAGAGAAAAATATTTTTGAGTGATATCGTATGATAACTTCCTTCAAGCCAATAACAAGTAGAGGGAGAGAGAGAAGAACTGCAAGTTACACCACGTTGTCTGAGCACATTCCACGATGTGTCCTTCAATAACTTCTTTTGATAGCTTCGCCGTATCAACTTTTGTAGCAGTTGAGCCAGTACTTTCAACTTTTGTTATATGGCTCGCTTTGGAATGATGTTATAACCTTTCGCTTAGTTGCTATTTGTCAAAGTGCATAGACGAATCAACCCTCAAATACTAGGAATTGATTGACATCCGACCCGCTTTTGTAAAAATAACTCGACCAAATTCAACACCGGTGAGTCACGTGTTCTGGGAGCAACATTTTAATAACTTCTATTTCTTGTAGTGATGTCGATGTCAATATATTTTGTTCTACTGTCTTTGCAGGTGGATTCTTTGATATGCAAAATAGCACTCTTGTTGTCGCGATGAGAGTGTCATAAAATCTTGAATTGACACCATATTCCTCGACATTTGCTTCGTCCATAATAATTGAGTACAACCAACATTTGCCGATATACTGCAGCTTACATAGATTGAGGGAGACGAGTTTTGTTTCCCTATTGAACCAGAGACCATATTATTCCCTAGAAGAACCAACCTCAGGATGTACTTTTTACATGCTTGAATTTCACACTCAATCGTGCTATATCCAACCAAGGTATTGTTAGTGCGAAAAAGGAATAAAGTAGACCCATGATTCATAGTACCGTGGACATATTTAATAATTCTATTGTAAATTCAAATATGAAACTCTCCTTAGGATGACTCGAACCTTGCACACACATAGCCCGAATGAGAATATAGGGTTTGTTGGGTACATCGGATAAGTAGACTCCTATCATTGCCGTATTTATTAATATCCCGCGAGAAACACCGCGCTTAAATCGCGAGTGATGCTTGACATGAGTGGCTAGTGGTGTTCTCTTTGGCGGAGTTTTTAATCCCAAACTTCTTATTGGTTCTTTGCATATTTGAATTGAGTGATAAAGATGCTTTCCTGTTTGAGTTATTTGGATCCCCAAAAGTACTTGGAGTTCTAGTAGAGAAAAGTACTTATGGATATGAGTATAAATCTGATCCGTAGTTCAGGGGACCTTGAAAGTGCGTACTACATTATTGATACAAAAACATATAATTAAATATATAGACAGAGGACTTACGATGCAGTAGGTAAATTCACCAAAATCCAACATTTGAGAATTCTGACGTAAATTTGAAACTCCATTTCACTTTTGTTGTAATATCGATCGTATGATATCTACAGTTAATTAGCGTCGGGGAGGGGTTGAATCGAAGCCAATACATCTTAGTAAAAAACGAGTGAAACAAAACCGAGAAAAACCCCAAAATTCTTGGGAGAATTTCGGTACTAGGGTTTTTTGGTGAAAAGTTTTTTTACAAAACTTATGATGAAAAACCCTAAAAAGTTTGCTTATATAGGGCTAGGTTAAAAGCAAGCCCGATAAGCAACCGTTAAAATATTAGCTTGACTAGTTAACTACATTAGCAGATTCGTTAAGACACTAATGAGTTAGCTAATAAGTTGAACTATTTAATTAAGCTAATTAAATAGTATTAATGAGTCGACTCTCGATAATCTTTCAAGTTATCGATAAATACTAAAATTACTCAGAATAAATTAAATAACTATTTAATTGATTCTATTTATTCAATCCGATATTCTACATAAAATGTAGAACCCTTGTATTGAGAAATACATTTTCCGATTATATAGTCCTAACTTAATTTAAATCCATGAAATATGGCGAACGTCATTTGTATGTGTGAGCTCGGAGATAATAGTAAAGTTGTATAAATAATAATAATTGACCAGGTACTATTATTATAACGATTAATAAGTAAAGATCTATTAAACAAAGTAACCCACTTAAATTATCATGAGGAACTATTGGTAATATCTGATGCTAAAGTTGAGCCGCTAGAAGTTCGATAATCACGTTTAACCCATTGGTAAATGAATTGCTTTCTGTGATTGTCATGGCAGGCGTAATAAATGGAACGATTCTCATTGATTTCAGCTCGAGCACCGCAGGCCGATTGTCTGCAATTCCCTTTATCAGCGCGATCTCCCAGTCGTGGGCTAACCGTAAGAGGTGTGTCATGAAGCATGACTTTCTTTACTCGGTATGTAAAGGCCCGAATAAGCATTTTTGGCATCCCGGCCAAACCAAATCGGTACAATGTGTAGAGAGGCGAGATGCTTTCGCAGCATATCGAGGATGGACAAATCCACTAAATATATGAAACATCTATCATTATACTTCCATTTAGTGGCCAATGACGTATCTTAGATTATAATGGAAACACAGACGTTTGGTCGTAAGTCAAATCTGAGCTTGTATAACCCTGATAGTTATATATACATTAGGTCCTAAAATTGGCGAACCCTAAAATTCTAAACAAAATGTCATAGGAAACAGAATATACATGCTCTTACATGAATTCGTTTCGGTCAAATGCAAATTTCCCAGTCGCTGGACCGGCCATTAGCGGTATTGATCCCAGTCCTATGATTCGCAGTGATCAATCTTGATCGCTAATCAAAACTATAAAAATATTGTCGTATAATTAGCATGCTAACTATCGGTATCCCGGCCAGAGGCACTGGGCATCCTATGTTTGGGCTTGAAGAGGTGTAATTAGCAGTTCGTGTTACTACTAGAAAACGTAAAGAGGCCCAACTAGGGATTTAACCTTTCCTTCCGTCGAGGATACACTACATATGTATTATATGTAAATTCAAACATATAGTCATAGCGAAACAAATATATTAAAATATAAGAAGCAATAATATTCAAATATTTGTTCCGCATGCTTGATAGATACATCACCGACTCCCGAGCAACTACTTATTCTGACATTACATGCAAGACCCCATGTTATTTGCGTCTTTCATTCGTACTTTTCTTTTTTGCATTTAGTGGTTTAGTAAAGAAGTCGGCCAGAATGGCCTCTGTTTTCTACTTACATACTTTGCTTCGCTTTCTATCAGCATTATCTGTCCCGGTGATACTTTTAGAATACGTCTTTGGTTGTGACTGTTGCTCGGGGGTTCTCACTGGCTTGAGAGTATTTCCCAGTATTGTCACAAAACAGCTCCATTTGGTCCCTGATGCTAGGTGCAGCGCTTGATTCCAGTCCACAGAACTTCTTTATCAACAATCTCTTGCTTTAGCGAGCTTTGGAGATATTTGCGATGTCCTCGATTACGTGGTAGAGATAGGCAACGGTACTCATTTGAACTCCTCAGTCTTCTTTCCACCGTTGAGACAAAATACATACCCAGATGAACGATAATTAGATGCAATGGGTTTAGCCAGCGTCGGTGTGCCTGTCAGCACTAACTCCTACGTCTCTAGTATCAAAGCGTGCTGGTTCTTACCGGAATCTTTGAGATGCAACAATCCAGGTGGCTTTATTTTGGATTAGCTTGATATCTACTAGTTACGCTTAGTCGCGTAAGACAATCGGGGTCTAGTCTTGTGACAGCAACCTTATGATGGATTATAAGCCGGCGGCGTAAAGGTATGTCGCCGTTACAATTACGTCTGGGGCGCTAGTAGTGGGATCTGTGCTCTGGCGGGATTGAACTCCGGTGTCTCGTGGGAGATTACCGCTGCTTGGAATTACTCGTAATTGAGACCTTTGCGATGTCTTGTTCACATTAAGTATCTGACAAGAGTCGATCGACCTCACCAAAATTTCCGATCCCGGTGAATGCTTTATTCCAGTATATATTGATAACCTTTAAAGTCATAGGTGAAACATTTGCCGCATTGATCACTTGAGTTTAGTAACTACGTTGTTCCCGATGATAAAGTATGTCGTCGGCAGTACAGGGACTATGGTGTCACACATGCTTTCCGACACCTTGCTGTATACACAAGATTCTTCGCCGTTATTGAGTGAAACCAAAACTCTTTGATTGATTAAATCAAATAAGTAAGATTCAGCTACGGGATGCTGCCAAGACCATAATGGACTTTTTAAACTTGCGTACCTTGCCCAGATCTTTAGGACATGTAAAGCCTTCAGGGGTTGTGCCATTGTCACTTGGCGTCTTCTCTAATTTCCATTGAGGCGGTCTTCCCCGTCCATTTGCCAGAATGTTCGTAGTCATGAAATGCGAGCCAATGGCTAAGATATCGGGATGGATTTAAAAGCGTAGCCAATGATAGAAGTTTTGATCATAGTCCCACTCGTGAACTTGTTTGAGAACTAACTTCCATTCCCTGAAGTCGGCTTTGAAAACGTCCAAGCGTTCCGTCTTTATCATGTTTCTTCTTAAAAAGCAATGCTTGTTACATTCGATAGAGGCTGAGCCCGTTTGAGTAAATCCAACAAGGACGAACCCTCGTTTTGGTACATGAGAATCTATCTGATTGCGTGGCAATTTGCGTTTTCATCGGCGTCCTTGCTATTCATTGCTTGCTGTAAGAGGTGATCAGGACTCATCCGCTTTCAATGATGAAAGACACGCGTACCAGTACGCTCTGGTTAGAGTGGCGTCCTATTGGATCTCACCAGGGTTGGTTGTTTTAGCGAGGCACCACGTGGATCGAGGAGAGCTAGTGTATGAAAGAGGTTCAATTCTTGTGGTCAGTAATCGGTCTCTCTGCATTGAATCTTGTCATTAGTATTGACTTAAATCGACAGGGCTTGATGAGATGGGTTTCTGGTACCAGTCCTTCTGAATGAGTGTTCCTTTTCAAGAACTATTCCTCTTCACATGATGAAGATTTTTATTCTCCTACTTGAGGGTAAGAAGTAACCAAGCTGTTTCCATGGATATCCTATGAAATAGCTTTTTATCGATTTGGGCGCAAGTTTATCTTTTGTTAATCTCTTAACATAAGCTTGTGACCCAATCTTTAAGAAAACAACCAGAATCTTCCCAACCAGTTCATGAAGAGTTTTATCTGTTGACTTGGTTGGACATCCATTTAAGGTAAGTCTGTTTTTCCAAGTGCATATCCCCAGTGTGGTAGATCGAGATAGGCTCGTCATAGATGAGACCATGTCAGAAGGTTCGATTTCTCACTTTCAGGACACGCCCGTTATCTTTGTGGCGTTCCTGGCACAGGTGAGTTGTGAAATGATACCGCTCTCTAAGATGAGTATTGAACTTCGTGACTCAAATATTCTCCACCTACATCCAGGACCGGAGAATCTTTATTATCTTGTTCAATTGGTTTTGTACTTCATTTGGAACTCCTTGAGATTTCGCAGAGAAGGACTCGTGTTTATTAATACCGTGATCCTGTGAAACCCGTATCTCTTGTAGTCGTCGGTAAATGTAATGAAGTAGTTATAGCCTCATGCTGCGGATATGTGTTCATTGTGGCGTACATCGGTGTGTATGATCCCAAATAAATCAACCGCTTTCATTTTAAGCCCCGGTGAAAGGGCATTTTTTGAATCATTTTGCCCGGAAAGGCAAGACTTCCTTGACTTATAAATCATGATTCATAATCGAAACCTTGATATTATTCCGCTGGAGTGGAGTTTCTTATTCGGTTCACCGTTATGTGACTGTCTACTTGATATAGGTATGTTTGGTTTAAGTCGTTAGGCTTATTCAGTTTAAAGTTTATGTTATATGACTCCATTAGTAAATTATGCAAAGCGTATGGAAGCCAAATTTTGAGGGAGGTGCAGAATCTGCTTGCCCGTTCACAGTGATCCCTAAATTCGCCAGGTCTATTGAGAAAATGAAAAACCATCATTCAAAGCGAGGAAATAGAAATAATATTCACGCAAATTGCGGTACATAGTAAACCGGAGATAAGTTCAAAAGCAAGGCCCCATTGGGCAAATTTAAACTAATGGATCCCTACTTGCAGGGGCCCTTGACCTTGGCGCCCGTTTCCCAGTGGCGCGGATCCGTTTATACTCTTTTCAGAGGTCTTCCTGCCCGGCGAGGTTCTGCGTATTACGACAAATATGAGAACCCAGCTGACCCACGTTAATCTAAAAACGCAGTAGAATTAGAAGTGTACAAACTTCAATAGCATGCAATACATGGGGTGAGGCGGTCGTGAGACCATTCTTCACATCGTCGTGAGACTTACTTATGATTGGGCTTCCCACAGTGACTCGGTTTCGCTGATAATGACGCTTGTGGGTCATACCACCAAGCTCTCCCTTTCCAGCGACCTTTGGGATTACTCGGAACCGCAGTAGCAGGCAAACTTCTTATTTCTTCTTGAATTTTGCTTGCTGTTTTGGACCGCTAGCTTGAGGAAGGAGTAAGTTTAGTCTTGAGTTAGATACCCATTCAAGTGATCATCTTATGCAGTTCGTTTACAGAGATAACTCAGCTTTGTGCATATTGAAGTTCATGACAAATGGAAGGCTGTGCAGGAAGGGGCCGGGGATGAGATCACAACCCGGTTCTTTGGAACAATTGAGTCGATAGAGCCAGAGCCAATCATTTTAATGATATGAGGGCTTGCGGCCTGTCCGTTCCCCATTTTCTTTGTCCACGAAACACCAGGACAATGTCCTTATCTCGTTTAGCTTCCTTTGAATAATTCCTCAAGTTGCTTGGGTACATATGTCATATGCTGCCACCTTTTCATATTGAATTTGGAGCGAAGGTTCCCTATTGGCTTAAGCGTAGAGACATTGGGCGTCATGACAAATGGACTTATTTTTGGCTGGATCCACCGATGGAGCACTATCGTTAAGGTTTTAAGCGGGAACTTATTGTTGACACGTGATTAGGTCTGCTTGAGAATGATTCTCGAGTTCGAGACATCACTTCGTCAAAAATTAAGTTATTAGGCTTGCACTTTTCAGAGTCTTTGGCCGAAGCCGAGTTCTTAGAATGCCGATAGTGGTAAGCCATATTAATTCTACAAGAATAAGTAAATAAAATAACGATTTCGATTAAACTATAAATTACTAAAACACTTACAAAATAGAATTGTAAAGTAAATGATACTAATACTTAATCTCACAATATATATTAGTATCGAGACTGCAAGGTGGCTTGGCGAGCCATTTCTTTGTTTGAATCAGGTTATAATAAGTAGGTTGTCAACCAATTATGTAAAACTACATAACTCTTTATTATTATTTAGCGTCTACTTCTGGGATCTTTACCTAACATTGTATCTCAAACGGTTAAGCGTACGATTAAACCCAGTGTTACTTTAGTTGATAAATTACAGCCAGCGGCGTTAGTGAAATCAACTTGACATGATCCATTGTCATATCAAATTACAGCTTGTAACACCACTTCATCACGAGTGTGCCCAGGTGATGCGATTGATTACCTAACTTTAAAGTGACGTCTTGCTTAAATTTTGGTGGTAGAGATTATTATTGCTGTTTTTCGTTTACTAAATGCATGCAGCACATGTCGAAACCAATACATGCAACATGAAAAATAAAACAAGTAATGCACATTCCAAAGAGATATACGATATGGCCCCAGAGCCTAATACAAGTATTTATCAAAATCATAACGTAGAATCCCCAATTAACGTATGCGTATACGGATCGTAAAGTCACTTTGATATGTGAAATGATCTTGATATCTTCGGCTTGTACGATATTTATATACTAACCCATCTTAGGCGACTTGCGAGCTTGTGGGTAAAAGCCGATTAAATAAATAATGCAAAATAATATGACTCGGAGGAGTGGAATTTAGCGATTACGGTTATGGAACCGAGAAAATAAAATAAATAAGGTAAAGTATCTGTACCTCACATTCCAATCACCATTACAAAATATAGGCACTTTATTAAAATCACATAAATGAACTTAATAAATATTTTAAATGGCATTGAAAGTACATGTTCTTATTATCAAATTAGGTAATCATTATAATTCACAACGTATTAAAATTAATTATATAAACTCGATTATCATACACATGTCAATTAATAATTATTACCAATAATTATTAACCGTATACATAATATGAAATAATAAATAAAAACCGAAATATAATAGTCCCATAATTTTAGAAACAAAATAAGAATAAATTAGAATTAGGGTTTTCAAAGTGGGGGCCTGCGTAATAGGCTGGGGCGACCGGCCTATGGAGGCCACGATGCGACGCAGCCCTAAAGCCTAAGATTAGGTAGATCCGACCGTCATTTTTGGTACCAAAATCACCCCGATCTGACACCGAGACGGCGCCCGTAGAGATGCATGGGAAGTTGATGACGATTTATGTGCTCATACCATATTTAACTTCGAGTTTTTCAAGATTTAATTTAATTACGTTTGTAGAAATGGATTTTTGGAGGCTTTAAAATTTTTCAAAATTTATGAAATTCGAACACGGATTGAAGCTCCCTTAATTTTCTTGAACAAATCCCATTTGAGTAGATTTAAATTTAAAATAAATTTTTTCATATTTAATTATTAATTAAGCGGTCCAAAATCTCAAAATTGTTTTGGGTTAGAGAAAAATTAGGTTTTAATTTCACAAAATGTTACGCCCCCAAACACGTTTACAAAGCATTTTGAGAACAAAAATCAATTAAATGGGTCCTTTAATTTGTGAGCAAAATCCCGTGATATGAGAATGTGATAATACGTCGTCGTAAACTTGTATGGCATTAGTAGCCAAAATCATCAATCAAAAGACATGGTGATTTAATTCTCGTCATATATTTATCGAGATTAAATATATGAACAAAAGAATAATCAAATAAAGAAAATTGATAAAGGCACAAAAGAAACAAAGCATGAAATAAATAGTAATAAAAGCGACTTTAATTTATTTCGTGATGCCCATTTGAGAGAAAAATTACTATGGATATATGAGTATAATCTGTCCAGTAGTTGGGGGCATGCCAAAAATTAAATGCTTGCATTATTCAATACAAAGGCTGTATAATTAGAAATATATAAAGAAAGACAGGAGGGACTTACAGTGCGGTAGGAGTAAAATTCCACTTTAATCGCGCGACTTCCAATTCCACCAGCGTGGAATTTTCGACTCACATTGTAATATCAATGTTTAGTATCTACAGATTAGTGTGTAGGAGGGTTAGTCGAAGCTTGTGTCTTAGTAAACAGGATGAAACAATGAAAAACCCAATTCTTGGGAGAATTTCATTGAGGCGGTACTAGGGTTTTTGGTGAAAAAAGTTTTTACAAGCAAAACTTATGATGAAAGCCTAAAGTTTTGCTTATATGGGGCTAGGTTAAAACAGAGGCCGATAAGCGACTCCACGTTAAAAATATTAGCTTACATTTCGTTAACTACATTAGTTCGTTAGAGACCTTGTGAGTTGCTAATAGAGTTGAAGACTATTTAAGTCAAGCTAAATTAAGTAGTAATGAGTCAAATATCAATAATCTTTCAAGTTATCGATAAATACTAAAATTACTAGAACCAATTAAATAACTATTAGGTGATTATTGTTGATCGATATTCTAAATAAAATGTAGAACCGCATCAATTAGGGAAATACATTTCTCGATTATATAGTTCTCTTAATTTCATACGTGAAATATAAGCTACGGCGTCCATTTGTATGTGTGTGACCTTGAATTTCAAGATAATAGTAAGTTTTATAATAATAATACTAATTATTCTTGTTATTATAGCGATTAATAATTAAAGATCCTAGCGATGGCTGTCAACCCGTAAATTATATTTGAGGAACCAATTATTGGTAATGCTCCTGATTCTTAAGTTGAGCATTTAAGGATTCGATAATCATGATTTAACCCATTGGTAAGTAATTGCTACCATGATTGTCGCTGACAGGCGTAATAAATAAAATAGATTACCGTTACCGACGCTCAACCGTACTTTCGTCTAATTCACCACCAGATTTTATTGAACAAATTATTTTTACCAGCGGTACGTGCTCCATGAGCACTATGTCATCACATATATCACGAGTGACCCATCATTTTGACCCTGCTGCTTATAAATAAAGGTGCTATCGACAGCACCTGCCGCGTAGCCTTTGCGGAGAAAAAATGGTTGGTCCTACCCGTACGAGCTACGGGAGCTTGTTTTGTCCTGAGGCCTTAACTTTAACTTGTATACATATTCGGGATATTGAGAGTCTATAGACCCCTTTTGGATTTAACCACGTATACTTCCCTCTTGAACTAAGCCATTCAAAGGCCAGGTCTTGACATCCGTTTGATATAGTTTGAATTTCCAAGGGAGACAAGCCGGTCGCAGTAGTAATCTAATGGCTTGAAAGTCGTACTTAAGGGAGAAAATGTTTCTTCAAAATTGACTCCTTGCCAGGTATACCACGTCTGACAAGCCACTTTGTTCGATTACATTACCATGTTCGTGGACTTGTGCGGCAATCCACTTTGGAGTATGATAGCGTTGTGATATGCAGTCGTGAAAGCTAACTCCCGTATATCGTTTCTTTCCAAGCGAGGAAGTAGCTCCCCATTGCGTTGCGCTTATCCAACATTTGCTCCCCAGTAAAGTGCTTTAACATCACTTAGGTTCAATCTTAGACCTGAGAGACATCTTGACAAATAATCCACCGCGCCATGCTACATGAAATCATTTCGGCCGATGCTCACAGTGGTTCTCCACTTACTTCAAGTTGACCGATAATGTTGTCAAGCGGATGATTCTTTTTGTATTACATTTGCTTGGTTACATTCTTGCTTGTCAATAGCAGTTAATTATATCGATTGACCTACCTCCTTTTGCGACGTATTCTGTGTAGGTGACAATTGGCATCGCTTGAGGATACTTCGATGTACAGATCGGGGCCCGATAAATGTACTTGCCCGTCACTTAACTTTTGACATTAATTGACTCCGTTCATGATTTGTGTCCCTCTTGTACACCACCGAGGCTCTGGCATTTCTGGAGTAGCCTAAAAGATCCACTGCTTCTCACTTTACATCAAACTTTTTGCCTTGGGTGGCGTCGTGATATGTAGCAGCTTATTTACCAATATATGGAAATATTGAACATTAGGTTTTCTCAGCTTCCATATTTCATATGTAGTGTTGTTTGATCCTAGCCATGAGGTAATTCGAGGTTGTGAATGTGACATGCGGTGTTATGACTTACGCCCAATTTTAGAGGTACACTTGCTTGGCATGCGGCGTTACTCGCCGTTCTTGTTTTCCTTTCAGCGATACCATTTCTTTGAGAGTGATAGATGCGAGAAGCCAGTGTTGATTCCTTCTTGCTTGCCAGGTAATCATCAAAACTCGATATTTTTCAAACTCGCTTCATAGTCACTCTAATTCATTGATAGGAAGAGCCTTACCTGCGGATACGTGTGGCTAAGTTCTTGAACCACATGTGAAATGCATCGACTTTTTCCCGAAGAAACTCGACCCGTATACATTGTTGCTCATCTGTATAAATGTCTTGCTTGATGATGCTCTCCACTTGAGCCCGGCCTCGTAGAACCGTATGTAACAGTTCAAAATTACTATTAGTAGTCACTTGTGATAATGCTTGTTGGTGTGGCTCGTGTCTGTTTTCCAGTACATAGGTCTCGTAATCTTCTCATAGCTTTCAAGTTGTTAGTAGAAATCAAATTCCTTTGCATTTTGCTTATTAGTTCTTTGAAGATTTCTCAAATTTGTGTGTCCAATTTCTTAGCATGCGGTTAGCATTATATTAAAATGTTTGATAGATAGGGGGCCTTTTAGTCTTCTAGGGTTCCGAGGAAATACTTGATCATTTGAGGGATCTTTGTTCCTTATAATAGGATTGTCTCCGGTCTTCCATTGTCATGTATCACTAGCTGAAGACAACCTCCGTTCCTTAAATCACGAGTTGACTAATGCTAATCAGTTCTTGTCAACCCGTGACCAATGGCTGCGTCTTGCCGATTTGGCCGATCCTCGACCTTAGGTTCACTTTCTTTCACGTGATGCTGCTTTTAGCTCACTCCCTTGGAGAGCTTCACGCATGGATGCCACTTTCGATTCCTTGATATTTTTCGCAGTAGACTTTCTTCGGTCATTTGCCTAGAACATCCCATTTGTGAAGTACCATCCTTAAGCATGCGGTGGCTTTAAAGAGGTAAGCGACATGACTTACGGTGGTGCTTTTACGGACCCGTTTTTCTTAATTGGTGAGTGTCTACATTTAGATACTTTTCCATAGAGTTTATAACAATACGGAGTAATATGCAATTTGTTTCCCACAATTGTGACACCTCACCTATTATTCCTCATTCTTTCTTTCTCGACTTGATTGATCGAGACTTCTCGCAAGCGGAGATACAAAATTTCCATGATCCGCTTTCTCTTTGTTGTATTATTCTTGTATTTTCGAAGGTGGATGCTCAAATTCAGTTAATATCTTTCCCTACAATACCTTTTTTCGAATCTCGTCAAAATATTTGTGTTGGAGTTAAGTAAATGCGATACAACTTTTGGTACGTATATTCGACACTTTCCTCGAAACTCCTACTCTACGACTTTTCTGGCTACAACTATGGTTCATATTTCGGTGTTTGCTTTGGCTAGCTCCCTTTTCGACACCTTACGTTGATGATGTAAGCCTTAACTAGTTTCGACCATTTTATTTGTATACCATGTCGATAATTAGCGGTCAGGTTAACCATTTATTATTATTACCTCTTTCACAAATGCTTCGTTGTGAGGTCATGGATTACGTTAACAATGGTGTGAAATTCAAGTTCTCACAGAACCTTGGCCCGTAGTAAATGCCACGAAGTTGCTCACATTACTCTCTGTATCCCTCCTTTCTCGCGTTTGATTCCTCATAAAGTGCGTGGGTAGTAGCTTTTTGTCGCTTGCGACATAGTGGAGACAGTGAACTTGAATGTGACCAAATCCCTCGGCATTCCACGCTGTATGCTTTTGCCCACTTTACTTTGTATGGGCCAGCTATTTCCAACTCATACCACACTAATTTTCTTCCAGATTGTCAAACCGGCCGATCATTGCCTTTTAATGATGATATTTGCCATTATGATTTCTTATTGAACCTCTTGTGGTTTTGTTAAATTTTTAGCAAAGGAAGACTAATGGTTTCATACAGATCTTAACTACTTGCTCATAACTTTGTAACTTGCATTGAGGCAACTCCTTTCTTTTTAGCGATTACTATTTGAATAGGTTTCATCTCAAATGTGGTGAGATTTCCAATCCAATTCATCGACCTAGATGACATCGGACTTAGCTGTGGCGGTGACTTTGTTCTCGAATTTCTTATGGAGGATCACCGGGGACCTTCCATGGCTTGTTTTCATTAGTCGTGAGTTCTCCCTAGTCGCGAAAGGACTTCGTTTCCATTATCATTGATTCGAAGTTACTATAGTGGAGTAATCGTCTCTTCTTTCACCAAAAGTCTTGGCGGTTCCCGACAGTTGTTAATTATTTGTAACACGGACATACAGACCTTAGGGGTTCGCCCCGTGAAATGGGTTGTAATATCTCCCAGACCTCCTTATGACGGTACATTTGCTAATCATTTTTTT
The DNA here is from genome assembly GCA_019722365.1 of Lithospermum erythrorhizon. Lineage (NCBI taxonomy): Eukaryota > Viridiplantae > Streptophyta > Magnoliopsida > Boraginales > Boraginaceae > Lithospermum > Lithospermum erythrorhizon. The sequence goes on along the minus strand of JADFUC010001248.1, from coordinate 31,220 downwards.
GAGACATTGGTCAGCGCGTTAAAGTGCATTGATGCGCATCGTTCCCCGATTGGAAGTTCATGCTTCGTGAGGTCCAATCAACCCTCGGTTGATTATGGTGACACTCCTGACAAGAACTTGAGTGGGTGTGTCCCGTCCACATTAGAATAAATTTCCAAGTCCTCAAATTGATTTGAGAAAGGCCGGGTCATCACCGAGCCTTCGATAAAGTAGTTACTTCCGTCAGAGCTTGGGGGCCGAAGGAATGGGAACCTCGCTGCAGGTTGCTTCCGTTGATTCGCGGATGCAAAGCTCACGTATTAATAAGTCTTGCATTTCAATCTGCGATTGAAAAAGTGAATCAATCGATATGGCAGTGTCCATCGGCCGATTGAGGCAGCAGTTCTGTGAAAACCAGCAATTAACTTCGACAAAGAGAAGAAATAGCATAGCGCGCAGAGATTATTTGCCCGATTCGTGTGCCAATGTGGCACTACCGATGCAGGGGAAGTGCGCCTTTTGGAAAGGATTCCACTAATACTTTGATAGTACAAGTGGGGACTTATCTGAAGCCATTCCGTTCCGCAGCGCCAGCTTAACCTTGATTGAAGTTTAAGACTAGGATCGCTTTATGTACATCACTTCCGCTTGTCGCGCGCTCTATAGGTGTTGACTTCTGATTGTCCTGACAATATCCTCTATCAAAAGTATATTATAATAGGATACCTACGTACATTAATTAGCGGTTTATAGAGAACTACTAACACCAATATCCTACACAAAGCATTGCTCCTTGAGCTTAGCACTTTCTTTAGAATAAGTTCTTACATGAATAATAAAAGTACACCTTTTTCTTGTGCAAAAGTCGATAATATATATACACATAGATTAGGTAATAAGGATGAAGGAAGCTTCACATGGCAAACTCCCTACTAGTTGTCTCCAGCATGAGATCTTCGGGGATCTCATTACAAGCTATAGCAATATAGAGACGTAGAGATGCTTGAAATCTTCGTCAATGTCTCTTCGAAGCATGCTACTTAGACTCACGTAACAATGAGATCTTACCCTTAATGCCATGAAATCACCAAAACAATTTACTTGAGAAAAATTATGGCCAGAGAGACCAATAATTAGTTTTATCTATGACGTCTACCACTTTTATAAGCAGGCCGACCCTCTTTGTTACCGCTTATAAGCAACCGCCATTGATTTATAACGGTTGGTATATTAAACGTCAGCGGCTTACGTTAACAAACTCCCCGCTTTGGGTAAAGTTTTTCGTAACAATCGCAATGCTATCCGATAGAGAAAAATGGTGAAGTAACAGAGCAGGGATAGCATGAGAGACACAATTATGAATTGGAATGATAGTTTCAAAGAGAGTCCCATTGCTTTGCATATCCAACATTACTTGAATAATTCAACTAATAAATCGACTTAATACATGCTCGATTGACGTCAGATTTAATATAAACTTGAGTATAAAAATTGTTAGATGACTTGATTAAAAATCTACAAGATTCGATTTCTTGATATCCGCTTGAACCAAAGTGATTATATAGTTATATGTTATTGAAATGGGTTTGAGATAGATCTAATTTTTTATTCACATTGGGCCTAACAAATGGGCCTCCATTCCGTATTTCCATCCAACTATCCAAGTATAGACTTTATCAAGTGAACTTGAACTGCTCTGGAGACTCGACATGGCAATTGGAGACTACTAGATCATCCCGATTCCCGATTATGAGACTATAGTATATTCTATAGTACTCTCGATTTTTGTATTCACAAGTTCATAATCTTTGTGATCTTGGTATGTTCTCTATTCCAACTCATTTTACAATTTAGTTAATCATATAAATTTGATTCTCATGTTAATCAATGTCAGTTCTAATGTAAAATGTTTTGTAGTAATTGATAACGTGAATTAAAGGCCAGCAGTAGCCACTAGCGTGGGATCGATTAAAAGGTATCAAGGATTGTTTAAATACGATAGTGTCGATTAAATACTCGAGGAATTGCTGTCTTATGAGGCCAGGGATCGATCTGAGACCATCTTTTTTGCACACAAAATGTAGGGCCAGTGTGAATAAAATAAAACCAAAAAATGGCACCAGCTAGCAACTTTGTCACTTGGCACCGGCCGGTTGGTTGCTTTAATTTTTTTCTCTTCCTTTTTAAATTATTTTTTGAGCAAATAATTAAATAAAATAAAAAATATCTGCTTATTTTTTATTTTTTAGGGAATCATAAATGGAATTTGGGTTTGTATCGTTTAGTGGCCAGAATTTTTTTTGAGTTTTTAACGTCCACTTTTCATTAATTGTATTAAGATATTATGAATTTTTTGAAATTAAAAAAAGAAAATATATTTTGTGAAAAGGAGAGAAAATTGATATGGAGAAAATAATTTGCGTCACGAGATAACGTTACAACTAGTATTGTTGGCTTGGATGTTATTTGATGGTCTTCAAGTGATGTGACCGAGGAGAGAAGTGTCAGGTGGCCTCTACTGCGCATCGTCTAAAATAATTTCAATACCATCGCCGTCAAGCATGGACCACCCGATGGTGTCTCATTCTCTCTAACAACACTAATAAAAGTGTGAAAGTCGGTCATGCTTGACCTTCGGGGTCCGAAGTATCGCAATCTACGAAACGAGTTAATCGTGGGATGTCTTGATTGAAGTGGGAGGCTAGAACTTTCGCTTAGCGAAACCCCGATCTGAGATTGGCGCTTGCACATGAGGTTGAGCTGCGCATGCATAAAAGTAAGGATCTTGATGCTTATGTTCCAATTCTTTTCTGGAATTGGTATCACGTACTTGCCCAAAAGTTTAATGGTCAATGGATTAATTATGATAATATTTTTATGTGAAATCTCATATGTATACAAACACATTTATTTGTGCATCACTAATATCATTCAAATCATATTGTCAAAATGAAATCAATTACACAAGAAAATGCTCAAATGGAAACCGACAATTTTTATGTTTGTGGACCATCATTTATTAGATAAGCAATGCTGTGCTGGTAGCCTAGCTAGGGATTGTGACTAATACATGTACTCTTGAATAATCTTCATATGAAGGAATAATCATCACAAAAATTTCATCAGAGACTGAGTTGATCAAATATGAAACATGAGCTTGAATATTTCCTTCAGTAAAGTACATATTTTGTCCAGCTCCAAAGTTCTCCCAGCCATCAATATAACTCAATCCATTCACATTGCTAATAAATGGCTTCTGATCTTCTCCATCTCTCACAAAATTCTCAATTTTGATATTTCCTGATTTACCCTTTATGTACAACAATGTTTCGGATTCAATCTTTCTTCCAAGCCTTTGTTCTGCCTCATTAATGCATTGTGTTGCAAGATTCTTGAAGGTTTTATCATCTTCCAAATTCAAGATTTTGGCTTCAGTAGTAAAAAACATGCTATGCCCTGCTTTTGCCCTTGTATTGTGATCAATTGGCATTGATGGGTAGCTCCCAGTTTGTCTAAGTTTTGGGAGATAAAAAAGTGGAGCTTTGGGATTGCTAGAGCTTGAGACAATGTTCTTGTGGATCTCAGACCATTTCTTGAGGAAGCTTAGTATGGAAAATACATCAGCCAAGAATAGGCTGCAACTAATTCCAATTGAATATCCTCCACATTTGAAGTTAGTTACCTAAAAATTGAAATATTGCATCTTCCTACTAATTTTCATATTAATTAATGAAATGAAAAGTTGTAAAAATAAGCTATTGAGAGTATATAGATTAGTTGATTGATAATTTAATAAGAAAAATTAGTTAAAAATTATATTGAAAATATGAAATTACATTTTATCTTTGAAATGACAAATTAATATGTTTTTGGAACAAAAATTTAGGCTAAACGACCATTAAAAAATAAACGGAGAGAAAATATTTTATTTGCATGAACAATAACAATATTATCCCATTTGGCCTCTTATGATTTTATTTGTTTGATATTAATTTTATTGATTTTTTTATATAAAAATTTTCATTCCACCACTATAGATGATCAATGCTAATACTTACAATTTTGGAAATTTTTTTTTTTTTTTAAAATGACAAATAATTTGGTACAAAAGGAAGTAGTCATCTTACTTGAACATAAAGCAATGGGAAGAATTGAGGATTGTCTTCATTAACATTGTCCCAAAAGACAAGTTCACCTTCAACTTCTTTTTTCTCCTCTAAATCAAGAAACTCTGCCAACTCCATTTCTACACTTGCTTCAACCAACCTAGCACCAGAATCATTAGTAACAACCTCCAACTCTTCTCCACCTTCGCCTTCGCCTCGCCTTAATCTCCCTGCAAAGACAGGTTCCTCAGCCAAGGCCTTGCCTAATGATTCCTTAATCCAGCCAGCCATAATCCACCCCGGATTTTCCTCTTCAACATCAGATTTATATGAAATAATGGTTTGGAAACGTCTATGGAAAATTGCTGGATTAGGAGTTCCAGGGACTTGGACCCTGTATGATCGTCTAGGGTCAGTTGGTTTTGTAGGCATAACGCTCTGAATTGCTTCAATGTGAAGTTTTGAACCAAAAAAAGAGTGTCCTCTATCTTCATTGGATGTTGTCATTTTCAATAGGCCAGGGGGGGATTGTTTTGAGGTATCATATATATGAAGATCAGGTGATTTATAACGAGGAAGCAAATGGTAGGGGACATCACCAATATTTTAAAAAAATTTCCCACTTGTATGATTCGCGTTTCAGGCCGCTTATATATGATATTCGTGTTTAAAAAAGGGGACACATGGCGGCCATTTTTGTGAAATACTTGCGTTCGTTATTGTTGAGATCCAGTTAGTTTAATAAAGGGGGTAAGCTTAGTCAATGGCGTGAAATCTTCCATTTAACTTGCTTGCAGCGTCGCAGGTGGATATGATACAGAAAACATATCGGGGATTATGACCTTGACACACTTCCTTATCTCTTAGCACAACATTTGTAGAAAATATTTTTCCGTCGCTTCACTTCATTGCGGCATAAAGAAAATAAGAGAGAATGAGGAAATCGATTGGAAGATTGAAGAAGAAGGTTAGGGAAAGTGTAATTGGAAATAAAGATTTAGGGCGTGTTTGTGTATAAATAAAATAAAGAAGATTTGGGGGTTTAGAAGTTGGAAAATGTGGTATTGGGGTAGGGTAATAAGCGTTAAACCGCGGATCTCCGACGATGAAACGTGTTATTTTGGCCAGGGAAATAATTAAAATTGGATGCGCTTTTTAAGCAAGTGATGTCTGTGATGAATAAAGCATTAGGTGATATAAGAATTGGAATTTTAATAAAATAATAATTATTATATGCCATGCTATTATTCGCCCACTTATAACAATGTCCAAGGTACTCAAGGTAGCTAGCTAGTTGTTAAGAGTTGGCAAAAGTGTCGGTGATCACGCCCACATGGGATCGTTTTGTGTTACATAATAAATTATTTTCTCAATGGTTTAATACTTTTTTTTTTCACTTATAACACTATTGATCAAATTTTGTTGGGTACAAAATACAAACCTTTTTTGTTATTATCTAGGACATCATGCATAACTTCAAATCCTAAGTACGATACGTCATTGCCTCACTGATGAACTTACTTAATTTTTAATGAAGGAAAACAGGAGGGTCAATGATGAATCGCTCAGAAGTAATGTGAAGTACCCTCTCTATAAAAAGAAAAAGAAGATTAATACATTTTTTCGTTGTCAAAATAACAAATTTTGTACGAATAATTTTGATTGACATGTATAATTTTAATTTAAATCAAAATTATTATCTTGTCAATTATCATATGGATATGATAGATAGATATGGACAATGGTACTATGGTAGTTGTGAATATAATTGGAATACTTAATGTGATTTATGGGTGAGTAGAGCATTGCATGCAGCTCGATCTTGCTATAATTAATATTATTAGCATGCATTTATTACGGACTACGGAGTACAAAACATGGATAAATGACCATCATTGATTCCCAACTCTGTCAGACAATCATCTGTCTTACTCTTTTTATTAGTGTATGCTCATAAAACATACATCTAACTATACTCCAAATTTGAAAAGAATATATTACCAACAGATACTACTTTCGTTTTTTTATTATCGTTTTATCATTGGTATATTGATTAAGGAAAAGAAAAATTTGTCAAAAATATATTGATAGTAGATAATTTAAAAGATAAAAGTTAGTAAAAAAGAAAATTAAAAATATAAAAGTGCAATTTATTATGCCAAAACGGCAACTCTTTTGAAACAAAAAATTTAGGCTAAAACAATAACTAAAAAAATGAAAAGAGTATATTTTTAATGTAGTTTACATTAAAATATATATATATTGAAAATAAAAATATGATTCAAATCAATTTTACTGCCAATTTCTATCTTTTTTGGCCTTGATTAAAAAAAGAGTTGTTCTTGTACTACTTTATACGCCCCAGAGATATTAACGAGTCGGCCATTTGGAGAATTTTTAAGTGGTGCTTAAGCAGGCTAAGGCTCTGTTGGGCTGGTTCATGGCTACATGAAGCAGGGAACTAAAAGCCAGTGGGCTAGAAAAGGTGTAATCAAATACGGAGTATATTTTTTGTCATGTCAGTATAATATTTTGGTGAAATTGTATAGTGTTAACAACCTAGTATAGTGTTATCAACCTAGTTTACTATTATGATGATAATTTAATGATAATTAAAGTTAGATGTGTCAATTGTGACATCAAATTTTGGTAATTTTAACCGTTGAAAAATAAACTCGAAAATATTTTAGGTATGAAGCTAGTAACAATTGGAGTAAGATTTCTCCTCCAATTTCCTCGAGTTAGTAGAAAACGAAGAAAATAGGAGGGATAAACTCAATAATTGTGACTGACATTTGAATGGTTCAGATTAAAACGTGAGTAGGAAGGATAAGAACTTGAGAAGAGTTAAGGCGGTAACAATCGACAATGTTAATATCCGGTCAACTTAATTTAATTTGCAATAGAAAAATGTAGAGTTATTTATGCATCAATGATCAATAGTAACAAACTTTGGTGCCTTAATCCATATTTTCACATACATTACTTTGATTTGAATCAAAATAATTATGTTAATAATAAAAGTACGTTAAAAATACTATCTTTTGATATACTGACTATCAAATTCAAAACTGGATACTCTTGTAGGGATGAAGTTAGTGAAATTCATTTGATTAATGTTTAAGTTGTTTTCTGTTTTGTATGCAATGGTGCAGTACATTTGGGGGCTTGGTGTATCTCAAGAAGAGGTAGAGTGTTTTCATGTTGAACTTTTGGGAATGGTGCTTCAGCCTGTGCTTGCTGTGCTGCTCCTCTACCCCCTTACAACACAGGTGTGCTTTCGCAAATAATTCTGCGTTAGAATATATGGCGTTCATTATGTATTTTCTGAAGGTTTTTAATAACTTTGAGATGTATTTCTGAGGGCTAATAATTGGATGAGTTGTAATCTATTGCCAGAGTGAAGAGAGAAAACAACTCGACAATACGTTGAAGGTATATACGCCAATCATTATTGGTTGATTAATTACATATTTATACATTTTGATTCAATTGCTATGTACTTCATTTATAGTTGATTATTTTGAAGAATTGGTAAGTTTTTTATCCTCCTAGATTGTGATTTTAATTTTAGCACAATACGTTTTATATTAAAGGATGGATCAAAATAGTATAAGGTAATAGAGGAAATAATAAAGATATTATGATATATTAGTATTTTATTTAGGTTTACTATTGAGACTAGTACAATTATATTAGTTTAATTTATTTACCTATAAATATAGGTCTTTTCATGCTAGGGTTACGGTAATGAGTAGTGGGCCTGTTATATTAGGATTAGTTTTATTAGGGTTTAAGTTTAAGATTATACATATATATGGACATGCTTTGTTGTAATAGGCCAGCGATTATTCATCAATAAACTCTCTTTATATTTATCAAAGGCAGAGCCCAGATTTTAAGGGGTGGATCCTTGAGTTTTCAAATTGATTTTAAGTAAAATAAAAGCGGAATATTTAACGTTCGTCAAATGTGTTAATGCGAAGTGTTGGATAAGTTTTTATGGAATACTTCTGTTATAGCTATTGGATGGGCGGGGTTGCCAAAGTCACTGATACTTTTGTTCTCGTGTCGAGTGTTAAAAGCAATTGGGCCTGAAATGTGTTTCCTTTGCGAGAAAGGACGTGTCTATTGATTGACCATGTCCAGAATAGTAGGTTTGAGATGTGATAAAAGCGATACGTGATGGATAAGGATAGATGCTTTAAAGTATTGGAGTTCGAGGGACTACACTTATTCGGGGAGTCCTTGTTTGTTTGAGACCGAAATATTTGCATTGCCCATATATATATAAAGATCTCAGAGATCAAGTATTGAGATGCCCATGATTACTATTTATTCATCCCGTAAAAGTCTTGAGAGAGAAAATCACGAATATTTAGTATAAAAGCGGGCTTGTGTTGGAGAATTTCTAATCTTAACTAATGTATGGTTCATTAGGAACACATTGTTATAGCGTAATTGAGGAAGCCGATCATTGTAAAATATATTGTAAAATCGAACACTTTGGGAGTGTTGACCACGGAAGTATATATAGATAGATTGGATCTAGTCTGAAGAGATTGAGAGGAGTTAGTTGGGGGCGTCGTAGAATGTGGAGCGTTTATGTAAGTCACTCACTTGCTCAGTACTTCATTGTTTTAGTGGATTCTCCGGCCAGGCATCACGCCCAGACGTGGGGGCGTTGCACCCAGGCGGATTATCATTGTGTGTGTTCTAACTGTTTTCTTGTATTTAATTATTGAGTTTACTTGGGTTATTTGATTATTGATTTGACAACTGGCGGTGGATTTGAATAGAGAATAGTTCATATTTGAAATGCTAATTGGATCTTGGTATAAAGATTAGATGTATGAATTTCTTGAGCAGTTTTTTTTTCCGGTCTTTGTTTGCTTAGATTAAGTGTGGTGATGATGAATTATCGGTTGTTGTAGATGATGAATGAAAAACATTAGTATTTTGAACATCGTTACCAAAATAGTTATGAATCCGTAGGGGAGTTGGTGAGGTAAATACTAGCAGGAAGGAACCGTTGAACTTTAAAGAATATGTTATTTACTTGGATTTTATATGAGGAAATTATTGAAAGGAAATGGGGGTGTGAGTAGTATGGCCCTCACTTTTTATTTGTAGGAGATAAAAATAGGAAGGAAACGATCATAAGGAGCTTGACAGCGAAGGGTAGATGGGACAAAGCGATTGAATCTTTGGAATTGTGCAAAAATGTCGCATTAAGAGGCATTGTAAGAGAAGAGAGTGTGTCAATGTAATTGCTTCGTTAAAGATGCTCTTGATGGTAGGTGAGTTAAATTGACTCTTGGGTGTTAGATTACGGAAGCGTCGTATCATATCAGCGAGGTGATTGTAGCATAATGATAAGTATATTCTTGGAGATTTGGGAGAAATTCATCTTGTAGATGGAAGGGCCTTTAATGTTTGGCCAGGTATGGGTGATGTTGGTTTCACTTGGGTTATTAAATGGTTCCCGTATGGAGGATTCACAGTCAGGATATATTGCTTGAGCAATAGGTAATCTTATTTTAATTGATTAAGATGTTGAGGATTCACGAATTACATTTGGTGATGAGTCCTAGAATGTGATAAAGGGCACATGTTGTTGCTAAGGAGGTCGAGAAATCGGGTATTACGTATAAGGTTGCAACGAAGAGATATTCTGAAAGGATAAATGGGGTTATGACATAGGAAAAGGCAGCGGTAAGAGGGTTCTCTGACCTCTCTTAATATTATCTTAAAATTAAAAAGAAGGTGTTTTTGAGTCAAATATCGAATATTAATGAATGGATGATGGAGGCCGAGGGCAAGACCAAAGAGAGAGAAGTGCATTGGTAGTCAAAGCTTTGGAGGTTTGAGGCACACAGGAAGAAAATCGAAGGTGCAGGTGAAGAAAGAGCATCATTCTAATGATTTGAATGTGGGAAAAGTCAAGCAGGGACATGGTTTTCTTTTATATATCTCTTCGATAAATAGAGTTGGTAATATTGATGATGTTAGTTGGAGAAAGAAGGCAAGTTGGGTTCGAGAACTTCAGTGAGAGTTCGGAGATGATGAACTCGGGAGATACTATTGCTTTGCAAAATCAAGACTAATGGAAGACAAGATGTGAAAATATCTTGAGAGTGGGAGGTAAAGATTGAAGCCATTTTCGACCTTTGTGAACCGTGTCGTGGTAGTGAGGATTTCGGTTTCGATAGGGTTCTCGATGGGGGGCTCTCTTCTGTGAACCCGGGCTGTAAATACCTATTCGAGGGACCGGGGTCTACTCGTTGACCTGTATTTGAAGTGATTTTCTCGATCAATAGAAATGCTTATTTGAGGAATATTAGGGTTTTGTTTTCTTTTATAAATAGATGGTATTTTATATGAGATTTTATGTTTTCAAATATTAAGAACATAAGAAGAAATAGTTTTTGTGAGAGAACTGGCTTGATTAGAGTTTTTGATATAAGAAAAGCTTATTCAATTGAGAGATAAATAAGAATAGGGTTTTTGAAGGTAATTAATTTGTATGATGCTTTGAGTTATTAGTGAATTTGCAATAGGTTGAGGTGAAGCCAGGGGTATTAATTTTGTATCGTTTATTCTTTAACTACATTTGTCGTATTATGAATTGGCGTTGATTATACATTGAATGGGCGGGGATTCGTGTTATTGTGAGATGAGTGGGGAATGACTTTAGTATTATGTACTTGATTGTAAGAATTACCTAACAGTTTTGGCGGTGTCCCACATTTCTCTATGTGCAGGCGTCAGATGATGTATACACACATTTTATTTGCTTCTCATGCTTAGAAGGTTAGTCTTTCATCATTATGTTGGTCATCCTACTTCAAGTTAACTAATGGCACACCTGCAATTGTACTGAAATAGCAATATACGGAGTATATGAATAATTTTTGTTTGTTCTATTTCCTTCTTTGCCCTGTTCACTGAGAGGGGATAGGGGGTGGTGTTATGTTCGGCTGGGCCGTTTAACAGTTGGCTAATAACCGAAGTTATAACATAAAGCTCCAAATCCTAACTCTTTCTGCAGGTTATTTCAATCCATATAATAATAAATTTTGTTTAATATCGAGTCCTAGATTAATTTGGTGTATGTAGAAGTAGACTATTTCTTCACCAGATATTGACCTGTCATTGTACAGTGAGGCAATAATATGATAACCTACACATAATTAATTGGAGTTGCATAATTTTACGGTGGAAGAAATGAAAATAATTCCGAGTAAAGTTGTATTGATGCAGGACAACTATATGAGCTTGATGGGCGGAGGTCTGCGCCAGTTCCCCATGGAGCATCCTCTCCTGAGAGCCTATTGAAGGTAAACATTATTCTGGGCTGATAGGAGAGTACGGGTAATTCAGAGAGTACTCAATTTGAAACAAGATTTTACTTCATAAGATGTCTTTAAATCCACTACTTGAATTTGTATTTTTAATGAAACTATTGACTCAACAAAGCATGGCTAAAGTTGCATCATACTAATTCGAAGCACCTTCGTTGATTCTGTTCATGCCTTGATAATATTGTTTCCTTTGGATATATTTAGAATAGTGAAATAAACACTTGCCAGTCAAGTTCGATGATGAAGTCTCTTATTGGCCATATTATCTGGACTTGATTTGGCACCTATAATCCGGTCCACGCGGACCACATATATAGGATATACCCGACCTTATCAAATATTAACAAACCGACTCTCATGAGGTGAATAGAGTTGACTGAGTTTTTTAGAGACGAACATTAGACCATAAATAATATAAAAATCACATGCATGAACAGTGTTGGCTAGTAGCATTGATGGAGAGTCGTTGCAAGTTGGGAATATAGCCAAACTATAAGACAAGATGAAAAGAGCGATTGTTGGCATAGCCTTACAAGTGGAAGTGATAGACAAATCAGCATCTCCATGTTCCTTTTAAAGACTTAAATTTTTATTTTAGAATCACCAACTTGCTTATGAATTTAATGAACTTCTGAAAACATCATGCCAGTTTTTATTGTTACTGACACTTAGATAAAGATATAACTCAAAAGGATTTATTTTCAATGTTATCGTTTTCTGATAATTTTCTCTGGTCCTGTATAACAAATTATTGTCAGCAGTAGGCAATCATTTTGCATTTCGCATTTTTATCATGTTTATAACTCTATCCACAAATTAAATTGAAGGTACAAGATAAACAAGATCGACTCATGGTGTTTTTTTTTTTAAAATCTAAAAGATACGCATAACTTGCACCTTATTAGCTACTCAGAGTTACATGTCAGGAAATAAGAGGAATAAAAAACATAAAACATTATTTCTCATTCAACCAAAAGATACTACTTGATCGAAAACATTATTTCTCATGAAACCTAAGAGATCTTAAATTGATTCTCATGGTTCAAAGTAAAAAAGATAGGATAGATTGCAGGAAACAATATGTACATACAGAGTCTTGTTTTTACAACTACATCATTAACATGCCCCAATATCTTTAAAGAAGGGTGGGAGGTCGAAAAGTAGGGCAACCTTACCGCTGTGATAATATTAGACTGTTTCCGAGTTGACCAAAAGCAAATCAAAATGGAGCCGAAAGTTCCTTATGCAACTTCTACTTTCCTCTTCTTCGATGAACCACTATCATCAACAACAACAGATGATGAGGTCCCCGACGATCTTACTGGGGACCTCTTCGACGTAACCCGAACAGGTTCAGGTTCACCTGAATTAATCCTATGGGGAAAATTAAGCAACGCTCTAGAGCCGCGCATTCGATATGCGGCTCTATCATAAGCCAAAGCAGCATCCTCAGATGTTTCATAAGTCCCTAACCATACTCTGGCTCCATTCTTCGCCGGATCCCTTATCTCCGCCGCATACTTCCCCCACGGCCTCCTCCTAACGCCTCTATAATGCTTCTCTATTGGTTGCACCACCGGTGGCACGGCTACTTTACTCTCCTCTGCCACTTCCTCTTTCACCTTTGCCATCTCTGGAAAATTAAATTGTTCTTGAAACAAAAACATTTCAGGATGTTCTGTTTTTATCATGTTATGTTCAAGATTATTATCAAGTGATGGAAACATCTGATTTTGGTGAAAGAAATTGTTGGAACAGAACAACGTTGGAGTTTCGAAATCATCAATTAGATAGCGTCTAATTGAATCAAGAACAGCAACATCATTTACATAATTATCATCATTATTGCTATTACAATAATAGAGTTCCATTATATAATTACACAAATTAAAAAAAAAAAGATATTTTATAAAGTATCTTCTTTTGGGTTTTGAGTGTTTGGGATGGAGATGGATTTGTGAATTTAAAATTTAATTTTGAGAGGGAGGTGACACAATAGTAGACATATATATCAATGGAGGTGTGCATGGAGGTGGGTATATATATAGGGTATCGACTATCGAATATGGTCATGTGAACTTACCGCAAAGATAACAATAATATAATATAGCAGTAATATTTTACTATGAAGACGTAAAAGAATTCAAATATCTTGACCAACCAGGTGGCTTTCGCATATATACATACACTCTTCCATTTTAGTTTGACTACTTATTTTTCAAAGAAAAATTAATTTACTTTTGAATTGATTATTTATTCATATAATTATTTATTTTACACTCCGTGTCTATAAATTCATATAATTAGATATTTTCACATGCATCAAAATATTTAAAAAGATTACTTGAATTTTTTTGAATGAAATTAATTATTAGAGTTAATTTTCTTCTTCTTTTATAATGCTGAATGCTCAATTTATGCACCCAATTATTATTATTTTTTTTTTTAGGGAGAATGTTTTATAAGATCCTTCTGTGGATCGAACTCAAGACCTCATATGGAAATTTGGGTGATAACCATTAGGTTAGAAGTCTTGGTTCTAAAGCACCCAATTAATAATTGAAACGGAAGTAAATACATCATACTATATTCTATGAAATCAATTTGATGAATTCATTTATGTGTTGATGAAGATCTAGATGAGATAACACCATATTTTTAATAATCAAGTCTTCGGAATCGTGCTATGGTGCTAATGAACATTTACATGCACTAAATTAAGAGAATTGAATACTATTATTATGACCTTGAAAAATTATTACAAACATATATAATTACATAAGTATATTTGGATATAACTATAACACTCTAATAAGGTTTATAGATAAGGTTGGATCATTAATTAATAACTTGATTCTTATAATTAATTAATTTTTTATTTTAAAGTAATATTTTATCATTGAGACGATATATTTAATTAAGTATATTTGGAGTATATGAGACCAAATCGTAATAATATCAACAGGTACTGGTAGTTGAAGCAATAATTAAATTTGTGGTTTTAATTCTGAGTTATGATGACCATCTTCAAGTGTTCAACAACTAACCAAACTAGCTTCAATATTCTTTCTAGAAGAAAATGAATATCTCATTATATGAGATACTGGAGGCAAATATTTATTGCTTCTAGTATCGCTTTCAAAACACACAATGAATGGTGAAATTCGCGAGACCAATGGATAATAATGCACATATATCATTTGATTTCTTTATGTCATCTAAGTAAAAATATTGTAAATATCCATTTGACACTTTAATAAATTAACGTTTTTCCCGTACATTTTTGGGATATTTTGGAGGAGAGTCGACACTTTACGAAATTTTATATATCTTGCCATCTTGGGGTTGTTAAACTATATTGAATTGCACTTAGTCCTCGGTGTTTGGGTAAAGTTTTTTGAATTATAAAGCTTATCTATTTATAAGCTTGCAATGAATTTATAAATAAAGGATTTATAAGCACAATGATGGATTTCGGTTTTGGGCTTAATATAATTTATATAAATTTGAATTTTTTCATATGTTGTTTGTAGATGGGTAAAATAATTTATATGATATTACTTTATAACTAATTTTTTATCATTATGATATAAATAAATTAGTAATTTAATATTTAAAATAATAAAAATAATTATGTTCAAAATTTATATTTTATGATTGAAAATATAACATTCATGATATCAATAATAGTATATTTTATAATATTTTTGCCTTTATAAATAAACAAGGATAATTAAGTAATTGATTTGATCAAATTAGTAAAGAAGCAGAAAAAAGGTAGAATTAAAACTTTTTTTGAAATAACTTATAAGTTGCTTAGAACTTATAAGTTGGGGATTGAAAATGTTTATCAAACACTTCATAAGTTGATTTTAAGGGAAAATAAGCTTAGCCAAACACCCTCTATGTTTATTGGCTAGAGTTATCCAATTCACTAATTCATCCATACTACTCTCAATATTAATCAAAAGATTCATATTATTAGATACTATCATGAAGCTATGCTAACATTATTAGTAGATTAAGATAGACATTAAAAAAAAAAGATTGGGACCTTCTGGGTGAGCTGATAAGATCATCAAGTAGATACTTTCCTTATTGACTATTGATTTTATGGTCGAACATTTATTTACATGACATATTGACATGAAAACTATTATTCTTAGCAACTACATACACACCAATAACTCATATGCTAAAATTTTGAATATTAACATATTTTTCACTTTTATTACCAGATACTTCATATTATAATTAAGTAAATAATAAAGTTAGTTTGTAATAGTACGGAAAACATAAATTAATATGCATTGGCTTCTAAATTAGTAAAATAATAGCGTATAAAATAAAAAGAGATCGTCGTCACTACGTATGCAATGACTTATGAATAGAGAAACGTAATAATACTATATGTTGTGAGATGCGCTTAGCTGTATGTGATGGGCCTCCTCATCATCAACTTGATTAATTCTTGCATTTATGCTTCAGCATACACGTACTTAATACTATATGTTGTCTTATTATTCATGTCCGTAAGTAGGGCGACCAATTTAAGTCAAGATCAAATTATTTTCCTTTTAAAAAAATTGAGTTGGAGACAAATCAATTAAACTTTAGGTGCACACTTCATAGTTGTGATTACTCATCTTCTGTTTCAATATTACTAAAGTTACTTTTTTTTTATCAGAACGAATGGAGAGTTGCACTTTTTCGATTGAGTTTAAATATATTCAAACTACTTTAAATTGTTCAAACCCAAAATCCAATGATTAAATATACACAGGCAATGACGAGCTATGATTTTTTCACTTGATTATAGATTTATTACTCTCTTATCCCTTAATTCAAGTGAATATAGAAGAAAAAAAAACTATCTTGAAAAAATAGTGTTATCAGATTTGATAATGCCTTAAAAGCTACCCTCCGCTTTTTTTATTGACGCTTTTACATATCGGCGTAAAAACTCGGCTCTTACCTATTTTTAAATTATATGCTCAAAATTATATTAAAATAATATTGGGCGAAATATTTTCAATTTATTTTAACTTAATGATAGAAAATTTTATATTTATTAAAATAATGAATAATTAGTAATGAATGGTCAAATTTTCATCTCCATATACAAAAACGTAAAGTAAAAAAAAAACGAAGTTAGCACTAAATGCTTGATCTATTATATAAAGTGATCTACGCATCATCAATTCTTCTATGTGGTACGTACACTAAGATTTATCTCATATAGCACAATTTTACACTCTCCGGCCATTATCATTTAGCACCTCAAATAACACCCACTTTTACCAATGTACTAATAAATAGGTGTCATTCAGGCCAAATTACTTTCTCTCCCTTCCACATCACTCTAAATATATACTCCCACCATATATTTTTCATTTCTCTTTATTTATTTTATATATAATTATTAAATTTAATAATACAATAAATAATATTATAATTTTTTTTAAAAATATATTTTTAATATTTTTAATATTTTAATTATTTTAAAATATTTCTAATAATTTTTTTAATATTTTTCTATTTCATATATATTTTAAAAGCTATTTTAATATATATATATTTTAAAAAGTATATTTTTGTCTGTTATCTCTTCTTTATGAAAGTCGTTGGTTACCGAGTCCCCAACGACTAATTAATCCAGTTATTGATACTTCATCTTATGATGAAATTACAAATAGTTGAAACATAGACATATTACAATGTAAATTTCAAACCGAGAATCTATTAACTAAAGTGAAATAAATCATACAAATTAATAAGAAGGACAAAACACTAAATTTAGTTTGATTCGCTCATTTAATCCGATTATTTTATCCAACTTATGAATTTATATCAAATAAGTCTTAATTAATAAATATATACACGAAATTAGAGTTGTCATGCTATCCGCTTCGTTAAACCAAATCGAATTCACCGACATTTGTAATTCAGACGGTTAATACACTCTTTCTCGAAATTGCTTTTGATTCAATTTATTTCAATTTGTATTTTGAATGAACCAGCCTTTACCGATTCAACTCAAGAATATGCGTGATATTAAAATAACTTTATAAATCCATCAATGATGATAGTTCATGAGGAGTAAATTATCTAATTCTATTAAATAAATATGTTCTTAAACGTCATTTAGTGATTGAGATAATTTAACTAAATTTACTAATATGATATTGTATGATTCTACCATACAAAATATATATAGAGAGCACTTACTAGAGGCGCATAAAAACGCCATGTAAAAAAGCACTTTGATGCCGCCTCTAAATTTTACTTAGACGACATTTTGAAGCTGCTTCTAAGTTTAAATCTCTAAGTTAAATTCATTAAAAAGTTAAACCCTAACCCCCCCCACCACGGCGCACGCCCCCTTCGGCAATCTCTAACCTCACCTCCTCTCCTACTCTCCCACTTCCATCCTCAGTTGAAATCAATAGTTATTGGTTTCATTTATTATGCCTATTACAACAATTGTTGTAACAATTCATTTATCAGTTTAGTGAATGTGATTAGATAAACTAAACATTCAACCATAGTAATTGTACTACTAAGTCGGGCCTCTCAATGATAATACCTCAGGTTATGCCAGATTGTTAGATCCCATGATAACCGTTATAATAATATTAAATTGTATTTCATATATTATTATACCTACGCTATAACTGAAGCCTGGGCCACGCATTACCATATAGCTGACAGTTGAAGCTGATTACGATGGAAATAATTCCAGTCTAGAAGGTCGCACACATATAGTAATATTCCCCAATGTACTTTTATATCGATAATGTAAAATATAAATTGATTAATCCAAATTAATTAACTAGTCAGCTTTTAATTAATTTAATAGTGTTGAGCTCTTAGTAACCCTTGTTAGTTACTACACAACTTGTTAGTGTTTATTTTACTTTTAATGGGGCTTAATTAAATTAAACGAGTCGCTCATTAAGCATTCGGTCAAGCTTTAGGTTAAATAATTAAAATGAGAATTCTGCCTCCCTCCCTTTTTAGTTGGTCGAACTAATCCAAAGAAACTTGAGCTTGGGTTTGATTTTTCCATCCAATCTCCCATGGTTTCAGCGCACTCCAAGTATTGATTCAACTCTCCTGCGGTAACCAAGTAGAGGCATTGTCATTTTGTAATACTAGTAGACAAATTCAAAATGAGGTTTTTAAAGATTATCAGATTGTTCTTCTAATCGTAAGTTCTGATTTAAATATATATGTATTATATATTTTGTAATTCTGATTTTATGCAATTTAAATGAGATCTTGGTATGCTTTTGTTTTAAGATTTAAATAAGTTTTGTATATTAATTTCCATCAATGATAGTTAGAGCATCTTTAAGTTTGTATATTTTCAACTACATTAGTTTTATATTCATGAAATGAAAAGTGCTTTTAAAACTTGTTTTGATTGGAAGATCCTAAAATTTAATGTGTTTTGAGGGGCGAACCCACAAACAATTTCGTTTTTTCTCTGGATTCTGTATGATACAAGAACAATATCAAAAAATTCATAATTTTCTCTGATAGCGAAGTATCCCGAAAACAATTTCTATTTTTCTCAGTATTAATTGAACAATTAATTTATTAAAAATATTTTTACCAAATTCCAGCTGGAATGGTTTAAGAAATTGTGAGAAATGTCTTGTACTGGTAAATTTCTAGATTTTGGATGAGTTTAAAGCCTTCAAATCGGTTTTACAAAGAATTGAATTAAAACGGAAATATTGGAAAATTAAACAAAAATGGAGTGCCACACGCGAGGCCCTCCGCCTGGCCCGTACAAACGGACGGTTCAGCCACCGTTGACGCGCTCGACGGAGCTTCCAAAGAAGTCGGTTCGTGTCGCCGGATGGCCGAGGTCAATCGTCCGCTATGCTCTTTTCACGGTTTAGTTGTTAAGCAAACCATAATTCAATTTTGAATGATGCTTTTTGGTGAATTATTATCATTATGCTAATCAGGATTATCATTTTTGTGATAAATATTTTAATTCAATAACCTTTCTATTATTTATCCTTTTAGAGATGTATTTATCGAACGATAAAATTATGGTGAATATATCTAGTTAATAATATATATATATATAAAGATAATTACTTGTAATTTTGGTCTTATTATATATATGAAATAATTATTGTAATAATTATTAGATATACAATATATATTAATTAATTAATTTTATTTAAAAATATATTTCATGGATTTAATGAAATTAAAATTTGAATTTAATTCCAATCACATTTAATTGTATATTTATGTGATTTGATTTGATTTGCAAATCAAAATGGAAACTATTTATATGATTGCCAATCATATATTTAAATTTGAATTTGATCGATAGTAATTGTGTCACTTCATAATTAGCATTTATTGCATGATTATCAGATCTTTACTTATAGTATTTAGTGATGTAGTTTGACTTAATGAGTCATTGTTCCATGTACCATTTAACAATGTATTTATTAAATGCATATTTTATGTGATTTAATTATTAATTTTATACATTGGTAATGGGAATGGAAACGGATATATTGATATGACATAGTTTTGAATTTTTTATTTATAGTATGCGAATCGTTTATTCGTTGTAAACGCATTTGTAGATGCCATTATATTTATTTATTTATTTTTCACCTACAAGCCTACGGTCATTTGAAGGTTAGTAAATAAATGTATTGTCATAAGTGACAAGATGACGTTACCCATGACACATTCTTGGCAAACTTAAAGTCATAAAAGCCGGTGGTCATGTAAGACCCACTTCTAAAGCGCTATAAATAGGACCTCATGTTAGTATCACAATTGGAAAAGTGTTGTAATATGTATATATTTTTGGGTCATATCATATATCTCCCTAATGTATTATTATTTTATTTTACCAAGGGTATATGAATTGGGAGGTTGGCGATAAAGATGTTAAATAATATCAAATAATATTAATCTCACCACTAAAATTTAAACAAAAGCATCAAGCCAATTTTAAAGTTAGTGCCTTATTACGGCCTAGGCACGCTGTGGTCGTAGGTGTGTACAAGTGTCGGATAGGTATGACACGATCATGTTGAAGTGGATTACCAATCGCCAGGCTTCCCAAATTATGTGTTGATAATTTATGATTTGTTTGTTTGATTGAGATTTTAGGTTGAATGTGTTATTTTGTTGAAATTACATGTTTAATTTATGATTGTGTGATTAATATTTGATAAGTATGAATTTGATTATTCATCATGATGACAATTACACTGCTCGCGGCTGACCATGATTTATCTATACAATGCATATCTCAATATTCTAGATGGTAGAATCTAAATTTACTGATGCGTTGGGTAACAAATCTGAGCATTATCTTCAAAATTTTGTAGTGCCTGCTTATTAGCAGGTTGGTAAGCAACTATACCTAGATACATTAATATATATCAAGCTTAAATTTACCGCTCGAACTTCGACGAACCTGGGTCATTGTCCCCCGATCCTTCAAAATCGGGTCAATTTTCCTCCGAATTTACCCAAACTGGTCATTTTGGGGATTCCGTCAATTTTTGTGTTAAAAGTGACATATTTCAAATTTTGAATAGCTGTGTGAAATTGGCATTACATGTTATTAATTTTTGTCATCGTTTAAATACTAAAAATTACTTAGGTCTATTTTAAACAAAGATACAACATTATAATAAAAACAAATGCCCATTTTACTCCACTCCCCCATATCCCACTCCCTCTTCCCTGGGATGAGACATTCTCACCAATTCATTGACTTCTTCCCAACCATCAGTCCATCACTACCACCGAAAACTCTCCCCAAAACAGAAAATGAAAACCACAAAAAAACAACTCCCAACATCCCTAAACAAAATCCCAACAGATAATTAAGTCCACGAACTACACAAAAGCAAGAATATAGTAAGAAAATTGAAGTATTGAACTCCAAATATGACATCAATTTAGGACATATTACAAAAACATACTTGAAGATAATGAAATCAGAAAGGTAGAAACTTTATTATAAATTTATGAAAAAGAGCAGCTTGATGGTGGATGGTGTTATGGTTGAACTCAGTTTCTTGATTTCAGAAAAAAAAAACAGAGCTTCTAAAATTTGGGGGAGGGGGTGATGACAAATTTAAAACACTAGGCCCAAGTTCCCTTTCTCCATCCATTTGAAGCACCAGGCCCTTGTTCCCCTTTAGACTCCATTACTCTCTTGGTCACTTTCTTAGGGCTGGTGGCTGACCATGGTAGTGATAGGTGGTTAAGGAAATTGGGTGGCATGGGGTTATTGGGGGTGGTGCTATGGGGAGTAAGAGATGGTGCCATGAGGAGGGGGGTTATGTGTGGGTGATTGATGTGATGATGTTGATAGAGGTGGTGGGGTGATGAAGAATTGAAGATAGTAACAGTGGGGAGGGTGGGATGTACGGTACGAGTTTAGTATTATTTTCTTTTTTGCTTTTCTTCTTCTTTAATATTTTGTGTATTATTTAAAAGAGACCCAAATAGTTTTTAGTATTTAACAAGTGAACCCGAAAGTCTAATACCTGTGATTATTCTTATTTTTCCTTCCAAGTAAAATCTAAATTCGTTGACCGATTTTGAAAGATTCGAGGCAAATCGACTGCTTAGTCAAAGTTCGGGGCAAGAAAAATTTAAGCCATATATTAGTTGACTTGATATTTATGGGAGGATGCTTTGAACGTAATGTCAAGAATTGGGATTTATAAATTGTTTTGAATTTGTTTTTGATATTAGCTTCTTTGTTGAGGTTCTGTTTTTTTTATAAGAAATGTCTATAATAACACAGGGTATTTAGAAGGCGCTTTGGACAGTTTAATCCAATTATCGATTAGAGGACACTTCGCTTAGCGTCATGTTGTAAAATACTTTAAGGACGCCTATTATAATGGAGCTTTTTTGTGCCCTTTTGTGTTTTTTGAAGTGCTCCCTTTGTATATTTTTGTAGTAGTGATTATTAACAACTTAAATTCAACTGGTAGTAATGCTATAAATATTTATTGATCGTCTCACAAACCAACACGCAGATTTGTGCGATGCTTTGTGCTCACCATTTGTCACTGGTAGATTTATCGCCCCCTATCTAGAATTCAGTTTCTAGTCAAGTTGAACTTTATCGTCATATTCCTAAAATAAAGATATGATAATAAGATCAATAAATCATATCAAATTTATCACATCACCCACTTCGATCGGTGAATTACACAATTGTCATTTGTTAAAATAATAATTGAATAATTAAATGAAAAATGATTTAAAAGTTCTCATAAACAATTAAGAAAAAACAGGAAACAAGAGAACAAAACTAAATTACAAAAATCATTAAATTATGGGTCTTGCCATGTGATCTTGACTTAAATATTTCTTCTTCGTTGTAAAATTGACAAGGACCCGAGCAATCACTACGCCCCAAAATAAAGCACACGTATGGGCTAGAATATGTGAACCTATAGTTTTTAACTCAGCAAAAGTCTCTCACTAACGCCTGGCCTCAAAAATTTAATTTTGACTATTATATTCTTACTACTTTTATATAAATATTAAGATGAATCTTTTATAATAAAAACATGCATATTTTCTAAATACATACACTCAATTAAATTTAGTAACAAATTGAATAAAATCTCATTATTGAAAAGTACATATTTCTAAATTAAAAAAAAAAAGATTCAAATTATTCTAGAAAACTTATCACCGTAATCTCTATAAAGAATTGACATAGACATTAGTTTCAAAAACTAAAGAACTTGTATGACAAAGAGTTTTAAAAAACTAAAGTAATACATTATACTAGACAGCTATTCTATTCATCCAAAGAACATTTTCAGGATGGGTACGCGAGGGTGAAACTTTGGTAATGGGCAAGTCTCATGATAATGCATTGGCGAAATGAGCTACATTAGTATGTTTTAAAATAGACCCACAATCGATGTATTCAGAGAAGGAGGCATCCGCAGCACACCTTCATCTGCTTCCAAGCAAATACAAATGAACTTAGCATCAATAAAATAAATATATTTGCTTTGGGCAAGAGTGTACAATAAATGAAAAAGTGTACCCATATATAGTGACTAGTATCATGGGCATCCGATGGTACTGGTGATCTACACGATTTAACCTGAACCGATGTTTCAAAGAGTCGCTAATAATGGAAGAAAAATGAAAGAGTAATCAAGCGAAGAAAATATCACAAAAGGGCGTTGGTAGCATGTAGCAACAACAGGACCAATCGCACCTCCACTCATCCATTTCTCGAGTGGCGCATCTTCACTTTTAAAATATTGTACACTTTCATAAATGTCAACATTATCCGAATGTCCAAAACACATGCTTGTTCATACAATTCAAGTCGATCTCTAATTTCTTCACACAAATCTATTCGTACGTGTAGCCATGCTTCCTCAGTCCCATATATCTCTCTAGCTATTGATCTGTATCCGCAATTTCCATCGCCTTTTACACTATGCCAATCAACAATAAATGGTCCAATAAATCTTGTTATTTGATTGAAATATGGGAATGCCTTACCTGATGGCACTTGTGTTTCCATTGACTCGTTCCCTTGTCCTTGGTGTGAATCAAAAGTATTTTTACCTTGTTCAGGAATATTATTTTGTGGTCCATGATCCGCATTTTCATGGGCGACCTCGACTCGAATCTCACCCTACTTGATACTTTTATCTACATACTCCTGTTTGACGAAGGATCTCGTAGAGTAGATTCCTCTTCGATCTACCCCTACGCCGCTTTTATTGGTGGCTCGTTCAACTCAACATCATATGGAAATAGCACCTTTTTTAACTTCTCCAGAAATTTCTTGTTGGCTTCTAAACCTTCGCCTTTAACATGGTCGAATAACTCATCAATTTCATCATGGACCAAACTTTCTTCATCAAATGATTCCTCTTTAACTTTGGTCTCCATGTCTAGAGTTCTCCAAGAATTGCGGAATGACCTAAAATAGAAATTCCTAATTTGAATATTTAAACATTTCATGGCCAGCAAGAAACCATGAGACTTTCTCAACGACACACGAATTTGAGTGTTATCTAAAAGATGCACCTTCTTCTCGACTCACGATACACATCGAGAAAGCTTTCAGAGAACTTTACCTTTTAACTTATGAAATAATCGATCAAACGCGATAATACTGGGAAATCGCATAATCTGATTGTTCAAATTTTGATTAATCTCAATGACCCGCAACTTAACACAAATGTTAATCCTCCGTATATAGTCATACGCGCCACATGCTGTTCGATATTACTCTTCATTGTTGCATGGTCACTTTCCACTCTGCAATTTATCACAATATTATTTCATAACATTGCATTCGAATCGAATCAACCAATATTAATTAATACATTTATTTTCTCCCACCACTTTATACTATGTAACGAAATGAGAAATAAGACTTATACATCTACTTAAAAATCTACTCGTTATATCCCCGTAATACTTCATATATGCGAGCATAAATTTGTATCCATGTATACCGTTTCTCGCTGTGTACTTCCGGCGTAAGTGATCGTCTGTCCATGCTGAAACAATCTTCGAGTGGTAACGGGTTAGCCATGTATCCTCCACATATTTCAACAATTGAGGCAAAAATTTATATTTCTCACGGAATTCACCCCAAGACTTCTCGTACAAGCGGTTATCTTTGAGAATTTAAAGACGCTCCCAACTAAATTTAAAGGATGTCGCAAGATCCTTATTTTGAGTTTGTTTTCAGAAACCATCGCCTTGACATCCTTTTCTATATGCCATCTACACAACATATGGAAAGTGGATGGAAATATTATATCGACTGCATTAATCAAGGCCATCTCTCTCGATCTACGAATAAATAGGTAGTTGTTTTACCATATGCTTTCTCAACATGTCTACCCATGTGTAATCCTCCCCGCCTGAGCTGTTGTTAATGTCGCAACAAAACTATTCCCAGAGATGCAATACCAATAATTTCTAAATAACAAACCTTATACGGATTTGTATTATAAGTTGAATCCATTATAAGAATGTGGGGCAAAGTATGCAACAACTTAAGCGAATCTGATGAACAAATAATACGCTGTCAACTACATTAGTTAACTGAGCTCTCGTACTTGTAACCAAGATTCCAATACTTTAACAAATTGTCAGAACACCGAACGACCCTCCATTATCTCATGCTTCACTGGCCGCGAATATTATAAATTGCCTCACTTTTGATAAGCCAGGACTATCATCTTAATTAGCTACACTGGCTTGCCTTTGGTTCTACTTTAGTCAATATTTTGTAGCGCCTACATTTCGGTAAGAATTTGCATGCTAAAGAATGCCCAGATGCATGGAGAGTAGGACTATGATTATGGAGGCCTTTGACAACTTTCAAGTTCCACCTATAATCTCCTACTTCAGATATCCTCAACCGAAAGGGCGTTTAGTCTTCTTTGCTATTGTTGCCCTTTATCTTGCCATCTTCTTCCAATGACTCCAAATTTATCCTTTATTTCAGATAACGCCACAAACAACAACAATATGCCTATTTGGTTTATATTTGGTTTAACATTTAGTAAAGTGAACTCGATTTTACAAAACTTTATTTTCCAAGCTCCTTATTCACATAAACAATCAACAATGCATCATGAGAATCAAATATGATATTTGTTCTGAACATACTTGTAGTATCAAATATTGGTTGTTCATCTTGTTCATAATTATTGCAATTTTTCTTCTTTGGGAGGTCACTTTGAATTGATTCTTTTCATCGCCTATATATCTTCTAGTTTTCAGAAAGAAGGGTAGTACTAATGTTTGATGGAACAGGAGATTTATGAAACTATTGTTACAGAAGTTCCTTAAGAAAGCTACTGCAAAATTGTTCAATATATTTTCCATGTTTGTCGGGACAATTCAATGAATTTTTATTTTAGTTTAGAATAAGTAATTTTAATAGTTATTTTATTCAAGTTGTTACCACTTAATAATGTATCTAAATAGAAACATACATCTTTTCTATTACAAGCAAAAGATTACTTACTAATATTCATATAAAAGCGTAAGGATATAATAGTTAAACCAAAATTTTGAAACCGACATTTAGCAATTTTAAACCCATGCTTAGCAATTTCTTTTATGTTTACTAGCCCTTCCTAATGTCCAATTGTCAAATTTTCTTTATGAACAATAAAATAATCAATTACGAAATATATCAGTAAATTTAAATGACGTGCTAACAAGGAAAGTGGTTGCATTCTTGTGGGGCTATATATATTTAATAACACTCCTATAATAATTAGGAGAATTTAATGCAACATGTTTACTATCTAAAAATTATGAAACTATCACTCTAACAACCATCGAAATAATTATTTTGGGATATTACGTATGTAATTAATCAAAGATGTGTTTCATTTGATTAGGGAACTAGAGTTTTCCTTTTCAAGCTTCCTTATGAGAGTCGAACTCCTATTGCATAAAAAGACTAATATTTAAGACTTAACATTCTAGTTTTTATCTACTACTAGTAGTATCTACCAACTTGTAAACTGGTTTTTTGCTCAATTAGCAATTTGACACCTTTGGAATGATGTTTATGCTTGTCACTACTAAGAGAAGGCTACAAGCAACAAAGTTCAGTTGCAAACAAATTTGCATTGCTTGTCATGATCAGGTTGCCTCTTTGTTCCTCTAGTATGGTTAAGGGTTAAGACAAGTGGAGAACTCAGAAAGACTACTACCATCTCAGCTTTTTAATTTTAATTTAGGGATAGAAATCTCGAAAGATCGGTACAGAAAGATGTCGGCCTCTATTTATTAGTTTTGGGGGCTTGAGAAAATGTCTTTATCATGACAAAGAATTCAAATTTAGGCGGCAGTTGTGAGATGCTCTTGTTTCTTGGCTTGGCTTTGATCTTGATAGGAGGCTTGAGGCATGAGCTTTCGGGCGATTTAAGGCGAGCAGGCGATTTGACTTGATTTGAGTTGGATTTGGATAGGAGGCTATGAAGGATGGATATGTGTGTCTGTCTTGATGGAGCTGAGGCGAGTGCGAGACGGATATGGTCGGCCCAGGAAAAGCACTTGCCCGGCGTATTCCCGTGTTGGGCATGGGGCGATCTTGGGCGATGCCGATTACATATTGAAGCGATGGGTGCCCTGCTATGAAGTGTCTTGTAGTGTGGTCTTCGCACTTTGTGATGGGACTTGGGATATCTTGGGGAAGTGGGGAGTGGTAGTTGTCTTCTTGTCTTTGGTGAGATTTTGTAAGTTGAAAGGTTACTGTGCTTTAGTGGGGCTTGGGTGGGATATAACTCGAGGCTCTTTAAGTTCCTTGGTGGAGTGATAGCCAGCAAAGTTATTGAAGCTTGATATGCAACTGCTGGCATGCTACAACGGCGCTAACAATTTCTTTGTAAGTGGGACTTAGTGAGATTTGGCACCAGCTTGAGCTTTTTAAACTTTGTCTTCAGCGGCATGGCGAGCACATTCTTTGTAGTGATGATCAGTATGAAGGTGGGACGTTCTGCGCTGTTGATGTCCCTGGCAGGCGCCCATGACATATTCACACTGGAATTAAATTTATAAGGCGAATGTTTAGTGTATTCACATATCTGGGCTTGATGAATCAAACTTGAGAATTTTCGGATGTTAGTTTATGAATAATGAAGTACTTTATTAAATGAATATTAAAGGCGTTCATGATTTGTGTCGATTAAATTCAGTTTTGCTTCCTGCGCTTGAAGGAGGTATTTAGTTTATTGTAACTAATTTATTCTTGATTCGGCGCCTATTTAGAACACTAGAGGTGTTTTCGGCCTGTGGTGTTTTATTGAGTGGTTCAAAATATTTAATTTCTGAGAATTTCGGAGGTGTCCTCTACATTTTCTCAGTGTTTTACGTGTATTTTTTGAATGAGAATTGGATGTGAATTCGAGAAAATATAGGGGTATTTATGAGAACTGCAGAGGCTTTGAATACTTTAACTACGATTGGTTGGTTTGATTTAGTGAATCGCGTCTTAGGCCGAATTTTTGGTAGTCTGGCCAATGGTGTTAGGAATTAATTCTCCTCACAGAAATCCAAAATAGGCACCTATTTTTGCTCAGGATTCAGGATTTTAGGTCAGTGTATTTTTATATTGACGCAGGCTTAACTTTGGGCGTTTATTTTTCGAATACATGCTTAAATCTCATTTTGATATAGAAACTTTTGAAACTTCAATTTTAGCCTCTAAGGCCGATTTTAATCCATTTTTAGCCTCGAACCCTAAATTTAATTAACCTTTAATTCGAGGTTATTTTCCCGAAAACCCTTGTTCGTACGAGGGTTTCACATTAAATTTACGGTTCGATCGAGAACTCTAGCCATATGTCATTTTTTAGTGGGTCGATTAAATTAATTTGACTAAGTCGTCTTAATCATATTAGTTTATTTTTTAATAAATTTTCACTGTCAACATATAGTTTAAAAATAATCAATAGTCAAAATTATACCTAGATATACAAAAATATTAAATAAAAAAAATAGAGGGAGTAAATAATATTCATGGTAATTGCGTGTCTGCATCAATCCTAATGATAGATAGATAGAATTTTTTTATAAGTGAACATATTATAAACATTTATGTATTAAATTTAGAATTTATATATGAATTTATGATGATGATATTTGATTAAATACATACTCCGTACATACTTTATGAATCTTTTGTTTTATTGCACTATTTCGCTCCAAAGATCAATTATTATGCTTCTAGTGATATTTTTGGTTGGTTGATGGTTTTTCTATTTTTTTGTGTACAAATAAAACTGTCGGTTTCTAATTATACAAACCATTTCGGTACGAAATTAATTCAGTTGATCGGTTCGGTTAAGGTCGGTTTTCATGCGGTTTCGGTTCGGTTCGGTCGGTTTTTCGGTTTTATTAACAAAATAGACTATTCAAACACGTTCATAAATTGTTCGCTTAAATGCATGATTGTAAATTAAAAGCAGTATTAATAATTTCAAATAAATAGAGTACTAATAATTTTTAAAAAGCAGTACTTAATAATTTCAAATTAAAATACTTAAGCAAGCGATAAACAAATTGCTTACGAATAGTTGATGCATGACGTATCCACGTATGATATAAGCTTGGCAGCCAGTAGTTCTTTTGTTCATTACTGTCGTCTTAAATTTACGAGATCAAAATCATGAATAAAAGATGAAGAATATAATTATTAGAACACCGCCTTGTTATAAATGGATACGTTATTATTTACGCCGTTCTCATATACTTCTTTCCGCCTCTTTGATTCACTCTAAGGCATATTGGGGCTGATTTTGTCCTTAACCAATTTTATGTGCAAATCAGCTTCAACTTGATGTCGAGTAGTACTACTTTCTAAAAGGATCGATAAAAGCTTTGCCGCCGTACTAAATGCAGCCTCAGAAGCAACGGTTGATACAGGTATAGCCAAAACATCTTTTGCAACTTTGGAAATTATAGAATACTTCGAGTACCTTCGTAGTACACCAAAATATCAAAGTGGAGAATCGGTGGCGCTCGCGAGCACGTTCGAATCTTTATTGACTCACGAGTATTCTGCGTACGTTGTTCCATCTTGAGTAATTTCTCACGTAACCTTCTCTTAAAAAAAAAAAAAAATTTTCGATTGGCGGTTGGACGGAATAGTATAAATTTTTTAAATTAGTGATATTATTTGGTAAAAATTTTTGAGCTTGAATTTCATTTATAATTTAGTAGTGTTTGTCGTGGAAGAATTTTTATCTTTGAGATCGGAGTCGAATGGTCAATCTGACGAATCGGTCGGTTGTAGTATATTTCGGTTTGAGAATTTTAAAGTTTTAATAAATAGCGTGATATTATTTGGGGATTAGAGTTAAATTTATGTTGAAGTTGTGGTAAAAGCTGAGGCAAAAATGGCAAAGCGAGCGAGAAGCGGTAGGAGTCTTGAGATATTTTGTGCGGACCCCGCGAGACTTTTATGCTCATCGCTGGCGTGTAAATCGTCAGAAAAATTTTCTTCTTCTTCCCATTGGAGGCGAACTCCCTCCATTTTTTTCCTCAAAATTTCTTCAATTTTCTTCCAAATTTGGCGAGCTTTGGTCCTAAAATTTTCGGGAGAGATTCCCCGGGTCATTCTCTACGTTTCGAGGTAAGAAAGTTCGAATCTTTTGGAGTATTTCTTGAGTTTGAGGATGTTGACTTTTTGGAAATTTGAGGAGTTGAGCTCGAGCACGATGTTCTATTATGTTATAAATTGTCATCTAGCTTAGATTATCGTATAATAGTTGATAATTATCGATTTATAGGGTTGAAAGCTAGGATCATAGTTGACTTTTGGTTGACTTTTCCATAACTTAATTTTTATGATGAATCTTAGTTTGTTATGGGTTCTATGATGTATATAAGTGATGAATTCATGATTTAGAGGTTGTTTGAGGACGTTATGGCCGAGTTGACTTTTCTAGGTTTTGGTTGACTTTTTTGTGGATATTTTTATAAGACTTTATAGGTGTAGGGAGTTTAATTGGGACAGCAATATAACTATTGTGATGTTAAATCGGTGATTTAAAAAAATTCATTAAAATGGGTTAGGTTGAAAAAGTAATATATTTTCAAGTTGAGATATAATTGATATTTTGGAGTATAGATTGTTAATTATGGACTGTTGGTCTTAAGAAATGAGTTTATAAGTTGGATTGGCAATGATAAAGTAATAAGATGCAATTTTAAGCGAGGGATCGGTTGG
>JADFUC010002121.1:0-21804 GCA_019722365.1 Lithospermum erythrorhizon | reverse complement strand
CGCCCAGAGGCGCCATGGAGAGGCAACATTGTTGCCAGCTGCACTAATTTGTTTCTTTTGCTGCTACCTCGACATGAATACCTCCACCTCCCTTAAACCTATCTTGTCGCATCTACGTCGCACTATATACCTACCAGGTGGTTCTATATATATAAAAATGCACGGCAAGGATTTTGCTCTCCCATCCCCATCTTCTGGCATACTTTGAGCCTGAATATTGACTTTATTTGATTGTTAACGATACATGATCCGCCTGTGCCTAGATTTACCATCAGGTGCTGCCACAAATCAATTTTATGAAAAACCATGGGAAAAACGATCTGCTATTTCAGAATGAGCTAAGATTTGAAACATGTATATTCTTCAAATAAACATTTATTAAATATCATGCCTAAATTTAATGGTGCTACCTACTGACCTGCCGAACCTTTCTGGAACCAATTAACTACTCGGCTGTAGCGAGCCTGGACTCAGCACGACTTCCTGTGAAAGGATATCAGCTGGGTTTGGAACATTTAATATTATACATATATTTTGCAGAGCTGTCTTTAACGAGCTATAATGCTAATATGACGATGGCTTTATTATCAGAATTAAGATTCATATTATGAAATAATTGAGATTTTGATTGATGCATTAAGACAATTACTACTATGAGTTATATGTCATACAGAGATTATGATTCATGTTATGGGGATCAGGTACGCTAATGGGTCAGGTGTGTACTTAGGCAACATGTGGTCATGGGTTTTGTGTGGTCAGCAAAGATGTGTTTTGATCGGCTTGTGTGTTATTTATGAACAGATGACCGAATCGGTTTTCAAAGCATATCAGGTATGTACTTGTCCGGAGACGCGAGTCTTCATTCCATTTGAGTGGTGGATTCCTCAGTATTATTAGAGGCGAATTTCATATGTGTATATTATATGGAGTATTCCTCAGAGTGTGTTACTTGGTGTGATTCTCATCTGCTACTATTTGTGGAGTGATTCCTATTTGATGACTTTGATTATCACGTGTGTCGGCACAGCTCTTTAAATGAATATGCGTTATTTATGATTAAGAACTCATGTGTATATTATTATGTAACATCATATAAGAGGATTCTATGTGAGTTGTGGATTGTTATTCATTAAGTGTGTCTAGTTAATGTATATGTAAGGATGCATACAAGCTATATATATGGGCATGAATATACGGATTTGCATCGTTGCGGTAGCTTGTATTCACTGTACCAATAGCCGACTCCTTATTCTCTAGCGTAGGCTTTTTATGCCCAGGTTTCTATGGGGTCGATCGCCTTCTATAAGCTGTCACAGAAGTCATCGGGTAAAGTCGGTGATTGAAGATTTGAAGCGAAAGCGACAAATGCATAAGATCCTCAACGCCCTTTTCCTTGTTAAAGTTTTCTAGCATTCAAACTTGTATATCGAAAAGTCATGTAACTGGTTGTATCGCTGAGATTTTGTGTATCAGATGGTTGTATTTTCAAAGTCGATGTAAGTTTCGTTGGTGATACGCTCTTGTGTGATATATCATAGTTCTACCACTTAATGACAAAAGTGTATTATTATTATTAATGTCAAATGAAGCCCTTTATGTCATCCATCGATCGGTGACTCGTGTATGTGTTGTCGATGACCTTAACCTCAAGGCCGACTGGGCGGGTCGCTACATACACTCCGAATCAAACGCACACAAGTCGTTTAAACCTTCTCTTCACCTATCAACTGCCCTCTCTCCCCGTTAGATCTGGATGAACTCCCCTATCGCATACATATGAGTCTCCAAACAGAAATTTTGTTTAAAGAGTTCCACGAATCGAACCCAAGTGATCGGCATCTCTCCCCTAGCAACCAAATCTTTGTGGACATGGTTCCACCAACTCCTAGCTCCTCCCGACAACCGGTAATCTTAATCTCACCTTTAACCTTCCATCTCCCAAACCCATCGGTTCAAACTTATTCTCTAATTCCTCCAAAAATTCGATCGCAACTCCCCGCTTTGGTCCCTTCTTTAGAAACTGCCTAGCACTTAGTCCTCGACCTCGCTCTGAGCGCCACCGCCGGGTCGCATCGGGGTCATACACTTGATCGCCTCTCCAAATCTTTCATACTCTTTGCCTTCCTCGGGAAATTAACATCCTCCTGGGAACCCTATGACCGAGGTTTTCAAGAAGTCGATTGGTAGGCTACTGATTGAAGATTTTAGTGAAAGTGACAAGTGGCATAAGATCCTCAACAGCTCTTTTCCTCTTGTTATGTTTTCAGTGATTCAAACTTGTATACAGAGGTCAAAAATTCGTTGTATTGTGAGATTTTGTGAGTATCAGATGGTTGTATTTTTCGTGTCGATGTAAAGTTTCGCTGGTGATACGCCTGTGCGGCAATGTTAGTTCACCACGTACGTGACAAAAAGCGGCTATTAGCGCTAATGTCAAACGTGTTTCTTTATGCTATTTATCCATCTGTCAGACTGCACAGTTGTCGATGACCTTAACTCGTGGCGGCCGACTGGGCGTATCAGCATACACTTTAATCAAACCACACAAGTCGCTAAACTCTCTTCATACCATCAACCGCCCTTCCCTGTCAAGATCCGGATGAACTCTCTCTATCAAGATACATAAGGAGTCTCAAACATGCAAATTTTGTTTTAAAAGAGTTCCACTAATCAACCCAAGTTATTCAGTAATCTCTCCCTACAACCAAATCTTTGTGGACGGGTTCCACCCCAACTCCTAGCTCCTCCCGACAACTGGTACACCGTTAACTTTCACCTTAATCTCATCTCCTAAAACCTATCGGCTCAAACTTTTATTCTCTAATGCCCAAAAATTTGACATCGCAACCTGCTTGGTCCCTTCTTAGGAAACTGCCTAGCAATTTAGTCCTAAATTCGGCCTCGGAGTGCCACCGCTGGTCGTATCAAGCTCGCGCTATTCCTATCGCCTTCCAAAATCTTTCATACTCTCTGCCTCCTCTCAGTACCCACATCCTCCGGAACCCGGCCGACGGTGCTTCGCTTGTGCTTCCATCGTAGGCTACAAAGGATTGAAGATTTTAGCAGGTGACAGCTGCATAAGATCCTCAGCCTCTTTTCCTCTTGTTATGTTTTCAAAGATTCAACTCTGTATATCGGTGCAGGTCATGTAACTGCTGTATCAGGACATTTCGTAGAGTATTGTATGAAGCTGTATTGTGTCGATGTAAGTTTCGTTGGTGGATACTTGTGTTATATATTGTTAGTTCACCAATACGGACAAAAGTGTATTATTATTATTAATGCTCTCACAATGAAGTCTTTTATGTTATCCATCGATCGGTGACCTCGTGGCTGTGCTTGCTGATGATCTTAACCTCGGAGTCGACTGGTCGCTATATTACACCTGGGAATCAAATCATTACAAGTCGCTAAACCCTTTCAAGTACCCATCAACTGCCCTCTCCCCTGTATCCGGGATGAACTCCTCGATCACATATATGAGTCTCCAAACATAGCCCTTGTTTAAAGCAGTTCACCACCGAACCTCTGGGAAGCGGACGGCATCTCTCCCCTAGCAACCAAATCTGGTGGACATGGTTCCACCCAACTCCTAGCTCCTCCCACAACCGGTACACCGTTAAACTTCACCTTTAATCATCCCCCCAAACCCATCGGTTCAAACTTATTCTCTAATGCCTAAAAATTCGATCGCAACCTCTCCTCGTGCTTTGGTCCCTTCTTTAGAACCGCCTATAATTTAGTTCAATCTCTCCGCCTCGAGCGCCACCGCTGGTCAGTATCAGTTCAAGGCCATTCCCATCGCCTCCAAATCTTTCATACTCTTGCTCCTCTGGAAACCCGGTTGATCGCTGAGGTTTTCAAGAAGCTACATCGGGTAGGTCAGCGGATCGATTTTAGCGAGGATGGCATGCAAGATCCTCGTCGCCCTTTTCCTTGTTATGTTTTCAGCACCAAACTTGTATATATCGGTGAGGTCAGCTGCATCATTTTGTATCGCGGGAGATTTCAAAGGTATCGTAATGCTGTATTTTTTCTGTGCCGGATGTAAGTTTCGCGCAGGATACGCTCTTGTGTGGTATCGCAAGGCACCACCACGGACAAAATTGTATTATTGTCATTAATGTCAAACGAAGTCTTCTGTTGCCATCCATCCATCGGTGACTCGTACAAAGTTGTTTACTTACTCAATCCTCGTATGCTCTAATTGGGTCGGGTCGTTACATACACTCCCGGAATCAAACGACACAAGTCGCTAAACCTCTTCATACCCATCAACTGCCCTTCTCTCCCCGCTTCGTGATCCGGATGAACTCCTCTCGACGCATACATAGTGAGTCTCCAACACAAATTTTTGGTTTAAAAGCAGTTCCACCTAATCAACCTGCTGATCGGCATCTTCCCCTAGCAACCACCCAGGACGTGGTTCCACCAACTCCCCCACAACCTGGTACACCGCAGAAATCACTTTAACTCAACTCCCCAAACCCATCGGTTCAAACTTATTCTAATGCCTCCAAAAATCATCGCAACCTCCTGCTCGTCCCTTCTTTAGAAACTGTTTAGCAATTTAGTCTGAATCTTGCCTCCCTCGAGAAGTGCCACCGGGTCGTACTGGGCTCAAGGCCATTCTGATCGCCTTCCAAAATCTTCATACTTCGCTTCCTTCCTGAAAATTCACATCCTCCCGGGAACCCGTCGATCACCAGGTTTTCTGTCGCATCAGGTCGCTGGATTGAAGATTTTAGGTGAGGTGATGCATAGAAGATCCCTCAACAGCCTCTTTTCTCTGTTATGTTTTCTAGCATCTCAAACTTCTGTATTACTGAGAGTGTCATGTAATGCGTTGTATCAGGGAGATTTTGTGTGTACCATGGTTGTATTTTCTGTGTCGATGAAGTTTCTGCTGGTGATAATGCTCTTGTGTGATATATTGTTAGTTCACCACTATGGACAAAAGTAGTATTATTATTATGTCAAATGAAGTCTTTATGTTGTCATCCATCGATCGGTGACTCTTTAAAAAGCAAGTTTGATGACCTTAACTCGTATGTCGACTGGGCGGGTCGTTACATACACTGGAATCAACGAATATCAAGTCGCTAAACCTCTCTTTCATACCTCTGATCAACTGGCTCCTCTCTCTCCCCTGCGACTGGATGAACTCCCTCTCTCGATCGCATACATACGAAGTCTCCAAACATAATTTTGTTTAGTGAGTTCCACGAATCAAACCCAAGCCTGATCGTGGTATCTCTCTCCTAAGAACTAAATTCAGGACGTGGTTCCACAAACCTCTAGCTCCTCTGGCAACCGGGTACACCCTCAAACTTCACTTTAACTCATCCCCAAACCCATCGGTTCAAACATATTCTCTAATGCCTCCAAAATTCGATCGCAACCTCAAGTTCGGGTCCTTCTTTTAGGAAACTGCTCAAATTAGTCCTCCGAATCTCCCGCCTCGGAGCGCCACTACTGTCAGTAGTACTGGGCTCAGGTTACTCCCATCGCCTCTCCAAATCTTTCATACTCTTGCTCGAAAATTCACATCCTCCCTTGGAACCCTGCTTGATCGCCGAGTTTTCTGGCAGTCAGACTGGGTAGTCATGGATCAAGATTTGTGAAAGTGGTGTGGACAACATGTAAGATCACAATGCAGCCCTTTTCCTCTTGTTATGTTTTCTAGCATTCAAACTTGTATATTGAGAGGTCATGTAATATTGTATTGTGGGAGATTTTGGTGTGTATTGTATGGTTGTATTTTTCAAAGTCAGATGTAGTTACGGGCCATGGCGATGCTTCAGGTGATATATTGTTATTCACTACTGATGGACAAAAGTGTGTATTATTATTATTAGTGTCAAACGAAGTCTTTATGTTGTCATCCATCGACGCGACTCGTGTAATGTGTTGTTTACGACCTTAACTGGAGTCGACTGGGCGGTCGTTATATTACACCACTCCGGAATCAAACGACACAAGTCGCTAAACCTCTTCATACCCATCAACTGCCCTCTCCTCCGTCAGACCGGATGAACTCTCCCATCGCATGCATAAGGGAGTCTCCAAACAATTTTGTTTAAAGAGTTCCACGACCGAACCCAAGTGATCGCATTCTCCCTAGCAAATCAATCTTTGTGGGACGTGGTTCCACCAACTCCTAGCTCCTCCTCGACACAACCGTATAATCTAAACTTCACCTCTTTAACTCATCCCCCAAACCCATCTACCAAACTTCTTGCCTCTAATGCCTGCACTGGGACGCAACCCTCCTCGAAGGTCCTCTTTAGGAAACTACCAGCAATTTAGTTCTCAATCTCCGCCTCGGAGTGCCACCGCTGGGTCGCATCGGGGCCTCGCGCCACTCCAACCGCCTCCAAAATCTTCATACTTCCCTTTGCCCTCCGGAAAATTCACATCCTCCCGGAACCCGGCTGATCTACACCGCCTCATTACCACGCTCTTACTTCCTCTAGCTCCACGAAGCCGTCAGCACTCCCGCCTCTAAAGTCTACCACGAGCCCTTCCAGCATCACCCCTACCAACGGCTCTCAAATTTCTAATTCTAAGCACCTCTATCCCTGGGTCCGTGATTTGATCTGCAAGTAACTCAGCTCTCGGTGGCATCCTCAAATTTACAAAAAAAGATATAAAATAATTTTAGACTCATAAAAGATTCAGCCATAAATTTTATAAAACTTAGATTGAGGCACACACGCACAAAAACCCAGCTTAAACGGAAAACCCACGCTCGATACCATACCACGACCCGCCTCGAGTCGTACCGGTGTCGAGTCGCTATCAACCAAGATATCTCGGAAGTCACCATAATGGCGAAGTTATTACCAAATAACCTGCTTGAAAATCGATAAGCCCGATAGTTCGATAAAAGTGAAATGGTTGAGAAGATTCAAAAAGTTTATTTTTCATACGTAGCTTTTAACCATCGTGGGCATCACCCAATTCAAATCCAAAACGCGACACCTCATAACATTACAAAAGTCCAAAATACTTCATAAAACAATTTACAAATTTCAACACCAAAAACAAAATACGAAATCGAGTAGATAAAAAATAATGAGAATAAAGATCGCCGAGGATCCTAGCCACTCGTCTCTCACCTAAGTAAAATCAATCTATACTCAATTTAAGTCAACCGCTTCAAAGGCACCTGCCAATCAGAGGTCGGTGAGTAAGCTCGACAATTTTAGTGGTAAAACGATCACCCGGGTGATAACTTATCCACACTGAAGAGATATCGGCAAAAAGTTATGGCATTTAGCGATGAGTATACATATACAGCAATGAAAGGTAAATCAAATATCTATCAAGGCCACAATAATAATACCTCATCACCAACATCGGTGATATTTAGAGGGACTTTAATATTTTAACCTAAGATATTATATCCGAGTATATCATCAGAGCTAAAGACTATAAACAACCAGTTATACCACAATAACAATATAACACAACTCTGTAAAACAAAGACCAATAATAGTCAATATTTCATCAAGACATTCACCCTATGTTTACCATTAACAGGGCAAGACAATGTCAAAAACCTAGATCCTAGATGGTATGTCGTTGTTCTTCCTAACTACAACATAATATACATTTGTATCCTTTTCTACAGCCACCTTTCGCTTCTCACCTTAATAAAATGAACCATATCCTTTCTTCCTATTGCAGTCAAATTCCTCAATCACCCATACAATATCATAAAACACACCCCATCTGCACAAACGACCTCTACATGCGACTCCAACATGCCCACATCCTAATATGGCGCGGGACACTTATAAGAAACCAAGCACCAAGACGCACCAAACATACCAACTAAACACAACTCCATTACCCACTTAAACAACATCACAACAACTATAACTAATTCTGCATTAATCATGCAACAACTAGAACTATCTCAATATGAAATCTATAATATAAACAATGCAACAATCTCATATAAAACTCATTACCATAATATACATAACACAACCATCTAATAATCAATAATCCTCACAAAATTCATGGACTTAATGTTATAACTATAAACAATTATATAGTCACATATCTATTTATCAAGTACTTCAATTAAACGAATAATAGATTATCATACGAGCGATAAATCCCCACCTTGGCTAGTACCACTAGCAGAAATCATCAATCATCCATGCCTTCCCTGCCTCAGCCCGAAACAAACACCGAAGTAATGACACATGACTTCATAATAAACTCTCTTTTAACACTTTTAGCACCCATTAGCCACTTTGGTGAAATATTATTAAGCCAAACTAGATAAACTTAGTTTTACCAAATTTCAATCAACCCCAACCCTAACTTTCTGTCTTACACTAACCCAAGTACTAATACTTTTTAAACAACTTTAATCTAATCCAAATATCAACTTTTTCCAACTAATTAAACCCATTTCTAACAACCCTAATCCCAAAAAACCCATTTACTACTCAAATCTAATAAACCACTTAACATATATTCATCCAACAACCTATAAATCACAATTTCCACCTCTAAACAACTATAATAAAATCCAAGAGCCTAGTTTCTATATCATTATTTAAAAACGCTTTTGAAAAAGTCAAAACCCGAAGTCAAATCAACTATACCAACACTTTTCTATCCCAAAATCGGTTATTATCATCTTCTATACTATGGGTTCAGTTTCATAATACTTATACACAATATTAACCTCAAAAACCAAGTCAATCCAAATTTCAAAAAAGTCAACGCCCCTAAACCGCTATCAATTACTTCCAAATGCTTAATTTCAACTCTAGAACAACTAATTTAAAACCTAAGAATCAATTGTATAAATGAAGAATTCAAATACAAAAAAGTCAACAAAATAACCCATTCGAACTCAAACAAAGCCGGCCTTTACCTCGAATCTAAGATTTACGATGGCGAAACTCTCCAAGAATTGGCACAAAGTTCTCAATGACGGATGAGAAACGAAGAAATAAATCATGAAACGGTGCTCTCTTGCCACCGGGGGGAAGCAGGGTATCACTGTGGGTTTTTTTTGCTTATTTTATCCTCACGTAAGGGCTTGTTTGGTATGTAAAGAATTTAGGAAAAACGAAGCCCATGGATGAAAAATTTAATCGCTTTTGGCTCAAAGTTTTACCGATTCAATTTATCTCAACTATAAATTTCAACTTCAACATTTATCGTGACATGAAATATAAATGGTTCCAATTTTACGTTACTAAATTTAATAACCCATTTTAATTTATTAATTACCAGTCAGCAGGCTGTTTTTACATTTTAACTTTGAATCTTTTTATACTTGAGTTTAAAGTTGACTTTTTATGAAGATAGTTTGACTTATGTTTCAAAGTTTGAAATGATTAGTTTTATGAACATATATGTATAATCTAAGTTTAAAGAATGATGTTTGAACATCTTGATGATAAAAGCTTTGAATAAAAATGTTTATTCATGTTTTGGTTGACTTTTTCGGATCTAGTTTGACTTTTAATGAAATTATGAAAAAGAGTAAATGTATTACAAATATAATAATTTTTGGTTTATAAATAATATAATATTTGAGTTGAACCATGAAAGAAAGGTTTGATTTTAAGTCGCTTTTTATATTTATTATGATGTTTAGAACTTAAATGAATAGAAAGTGTATAAAATACTAAACAACATCATATGTTTGAGAAAACTAAAATATTAATTCTGGAAATGTCCATTATAGGCCTCAGCAACTCCAAGAAAATTTGGAGGATTTGAAGCTTTTTTACTTTTGGTGATTTAATTACTAAAACGAGATTTTAAATCAAAAGAAAATAATTTGGAGCTTTAAAAATAAAAGTTTACTTTCATAAATTGAAAGGAAGTCATGTATCAAATTTGGTGCTTTTTGAAAAGGTTTAAGTATTTATTTTGATTTTTGGATTTTTAAGTGGTAATAAATAAAATTAAAATGAAGAAAAATAGTTTTTAAATAAATAAAAATATTTGGGCAGTTTGGGTGAACGCTTTAACTGTACTTTGAGTTGGGAAATACTATTGGGGTATTTGAAGTAATTTGGGTATCTAATTGGTATTTTATAAAGTGAAAAGGTGAAATTTAAAAAAAAAAAGGGAAAAAGTTATTTTAAAACGGGAGATTAAATTTTGAAAATTTATTTTGAGGGTGATCAATGTATTAAATCTTATAATCCAAAAGTCAGAATAAATTATATTTAGAGTAAAGTGTGAATAATTAACGCATTTACAAAGAACGCCGAAGGTGATCAATAAGTAATCTGAATTTGGAATAACTAGAGTAGTCTTCTAGAAAGTACAAAGCCTCACGCTTGTTAACCTCCAATATATGTT
Source organism: Lithospermum erythrorhizon (assembly GCA_019722365.1). NCBI lineage: Eukaryota > Viridiplantae > Streptophyta > Magnoliopsida > Boraginales > Boraginaceae > Lithospermum > Lithospermum erythrorhizon. The sequence goes on along the minus strand of JADFUC010002121.1, from coordinate 11,451 downwards.
TGTATTATGCGGCTTTGCATGGCGCGAACTCGATGGCTACAAACTCGACGATACATGCTGATGATTGACTATCGGTATTGATAATATTATCGATAATATGTCGAGCAGTAAGACAACGAAGTCGACATAATTGATCTTGTTCATATAATACGAGTATGATATTTGGCGATGGCATGTAAATGATGGTTTGTTGAGATATATGATAAGAAGGTGTGACGTTTCTGGATATATTGATCGTCGTCGATAATTGATAAGAAAACGTGGAGAGCAAAACGATAACGACGAATATCCTTATAACCTAATATGGGAATATCCTATAAATGCTGATGCACACTATCCCTTTTTCTCCAATCCAACCCATCTCACCCCACCCCCAGTCCCACCGAGTAGGACTAAATCCACACCGAAACAGTATTAAAAAGCAATAAAATAACTATTTTGCCCTTAAACGGAACTTCCTCAAATACTACATTAACAAATAGGAGGGGGGCAAAATAGTAATTTTATCCCTTTAATGTGACTTTAGCTCCCGTGACCCCCACCCCACTGCCAATTAGTCCCATTCCCATTACTGAAGAGTGAAAGACTCCAATCGATACAAATTACAGAGCATGCACAATGCCATACAGTTTCCCATCTGATAATCCCAACAAACCAACTCCCACTGAACTCTCTTGGCTTCAGTTGTTGATCAATTCCAGCCATTCTTTCCAGTAATATTTTCATGCCTCAATTTATTCATTTTGCTAAATTTTTCATTTTTAATTATGTTTTATCTCTCAATTCCATCTTGGTTAATTTTGTTTTTGCTAAAGTTCCATTGTAAATAGTCAATTTAATTAATTAAATTATGAAACTCTAATTTAAGAGGATCGATTAATAAATTAATTAAAGGTCAATCTCAGTATGACACGTGGCGATTAGGGCTTCGATCTAACCTGCAATTAAAATCATATGACTGTAAATTAAGAGTTATCGATATTTTAGCCACCTGAAATTAAGTGGTGAAATTTGATTTTATTATTAATTAAAACCTAATTATACAGAAATTTGAGTGATTAAAATAATAAATTGGAGGAGAAAATCGGAATAAAAACGAGGTTTTCTGAACAAACGGGCTCAAAATGACTATCCGATAAAAAGAAAATATGAATTAGCCGGGGAAAGCAAGTTGAACTTCCATAAGGAAATCGGCACTTTTTCCGTGTTCTCCAAACAAGAATATATTAATATTATTTTAATATTAAATATTAGACGGTTCAGATATTGTCTCAATAATCAACAGTTAAGATCATAATCCATCTGAAAATGGATCAACCAATTAGAAGAAGACCCGAAAGCCTATAAATACCCCACCCCCTTCATTCGAAAATTACATCGTGAAACACACAAAAAAATACAACAAAAAGCTCTTGAGAGAATTTAGTATAAGAACAGCTCAGAAGATATTTCTTTATATAAAACCATTGAAGATTGTTGCTTATTTAGAAGAAAAACATCAAATCTTCAACCTATAAGCCTAAACAGGTGCCTAAATTGAAGAGCTGAGTGAAGAACACAAAAATCTTCAACTTCAGACCAAAATAGGCGCCCAGAATTAGGTACAAGGTTGAATTGCTGCACAAATGCAGTAATTTCAGGATCAAGACCAAAAACTGATGAGAATCTAATCATTCAGATCTCATAAATTAAATAAACTACATGATTGCTATAAATGACTCTCATAAGAAATAAAACACAGTGATATGTTTATAGCCCCTGCCTATTTTATCTAAAAATAATGGGAGTGTTCGCTATGACATCTCTACAAGACAAGCATATCCTCTGACAGAATAACACCCGAAGTCGGATAAGCTCATGCTACACCAACTCCGCCTAGCCGTATAAGATCGTTCTAAGGCCCTCATAGACACATAGTCAAATCAAGTCTAAGTCCCACGACTCAAGTCTAAAGACCAAGATCAAATCCAGACAGCCATACAGGTATATGCTGCTAAGGCTTCCCTGGCTCGGACCATATCCAAGTCAAGACCAAGTCCAAAGACTCAAGTCTTCTATCCAGTCTAGAAATCACATTGATCCAGACTCCTATCCAGTTTCACCTCCAAATTGAGACACAACTCCAAATCCATCTTAGGATCATACAACGGTCTAAGCACAAATTCAAGTTTAGATCATACAACGATTCAAGCACAACTAAACCACAAAATAGCACCCAAATCAAGACCTCAAGTCCAAGTCAAGTCCAAGACTACATCAAATCCAAGTCCAGCATCTCAAGTAGTCGGAAATGTGTTTAGAGAGCAATCGACAGATAGTCAGACCTCAATCGTTTGACAAATTATTTTTGTACCTAGATAGGATTTCCCCAAAGGGATTTTATTGTATTGGTTCGCATATTTATAAATAATAAAATCTTTCTAGCGCCATAAATTGGGAACCACCGGTGGACTATCTCTACTCTTCGTCATCATTGACTCAAAGATGCTTCCAAGTGGTCTATCCAGACTATTCTCCATGTTCCATGAATACTACAAGGCGCTGAGTCAATAAGGCTGTCCGTCGCATTAATGCACTCAACCGTAATGTACTACCAATCACGCCAAGTAAACCAAGCAAATTCCAAAGGGCCTGTAGCTGAATGTACCGGAGGATGCAACATCAAGCTGTGGTGCTACATCCAGTTCATCCATGAAGAGGCGACAAGATGAAGATATGTCTCACTGACTCTTCCAGCTCCTATGTACATGTCATGATGACAGGTATTACCACCTTGGAGAGGCAATTTTCCCTAATAAGTGATCAAGACATGGCCAAGCAAACGTGAATCCAAACAGGCATTAATCCAAACATGGCCGAAGATAAAGAATGATGAGCAAAGATCACCTGTGCAAGAGATGCGACCGCGAGGATCCTACCTCGAAAAGTTTCAACACCTCAAAGGATGTACCAACAAAGATGGTGAAGACCCCATGTCAAGCCTCAAGCATATCTCATGGACAACCAACAAAGATGGTAAAGACCCGATGTGTCTCAGCTGATGGGACCATACCCGCAACACAAATCAAAGTTCATATCGGGGCTCGCTAAAGACACCGCCATGCAGGTCATACCTCATACTCCTATGTCAAGCCCTACACCTCCCGCATAGATAAAAGCCAAGACGCTCATGGCTATCAGCCTCCCAAATTCCAATAGTTTGATGGAATTAGAAATCCCAAGTAGCACATTTCCCACTTTGTGGAGACATGCAATAATGTCGGGACAAATGGGGATCATATGGTTAAACAGCTCATCTGATCACTAAAAGAAACGATTGGAGCGGTACATCGAACTGAGCCAGCTAGCATTACTTAGTACAGCTGGAATGTGAATTCCTAAATCGCTTCTTCAGCACCCAACGTACAGTTAGCATGATAGAGCTAACTAATGCTAGCAACGCACGCATCTAATTCATGTATTAGACTTCATAAACAGATGGAGAAGTCTGAGCCTGAAATGCAAAGATAGACTATCAGGATGTGCATTCAAGGTACGCATCAGATCTTTAATATATCTTGCAAGATATATTTGTGAACTTTCGAGCAACTATTAACTGCAGCTCATGACACGTGGGAGTTGACCATAACGCCAACGAAAGGGGTACGAAAGTACATCAACATCCATGCTCTACAATGCCAAATTTGAAGATGCAGATCTCGAAGAGCCATATAAAGAAGATGTACATGTCACAACTTCCAAGTCAACAAAGTCCTCCTTCAAAGCCAAAAGAACACAAGGAGATACTAAATATGGAAGTAGGATTCGTCCAACGCTGAAAGAGATGCAAGCCAAAGAATATCCATTCTTTGACTCAAATGTCCCAACAATCCTTGAGGAGCTGCTAAATGAAAAGCTCATAGAGTTGCCCGAGTCCAAGCGACCTGAAGATGCCAACAACATAAATACCGAGTCGACTCATTGCAGCATCAACGTTTTCTTGGTCATCTTACAGAAAAGTATTTCACCTGCAAAGAAAAGTGACGTGGGTTTCGACGGATCAAGTGGACTATATCCTCGAGGAAATAAGGTTGCTTTAAATTATGTGACTGGCCGCAAAGAAAAACACATGGGTGACACCAGACAAAAAGAAAACCATGGAGAAGTTACTTAGATAACTCCCATGTTGAAGTTCAAGCTCATGCTACACGCATGAGAAGTTGTCAAATCCTAACCGCAACAAAAGACGAAGCACCCCCCTAAGGCCTCTAAAGTACATCAACCAAATCAAGATGCCGCACCAAAATAGACGGGCACGAAGATCAACCACCAACCAGCCGAACAACTATAAATCGGTCTTCCGCTGTGTCGAGACAAACACACAAAAGAGAAAGATGATCTTCAAAAAGATTGGTACAACAAGCCTCAGAACTGCACTCAAGAGTGTGCTAAACAACAAACAACAAATCGGGTCTTCCATAACTCGGGGCAAACAACAAAAGAGAAAAGGATGGTTTTGAAAAGATTGGGGACAACAAGTTAAGTACCATACCCAAAGAGCTTTCGACACAACAACCACAACAACCTCTATAACAGACGCAATCATTCAAGTGCACAAACACGCATATCCAATAAGTTAATAAAGTGTGCATAGCATGGAGTCGCTAACAAAACGGGGCAAAGATCAAGTGTACAACCCTTCGGCTATTTTAGATGCATAATTTTACCCTATAAAGCCATAAAAAATACATAACCCTTTCTAGATAGGAGGATAAATCGTTTAACGCCCTTGATAGTTTAAACTGCCTAAGCAATCTCCTTTTACACGAATAAACTATCTCCATTCTCCTTAACTCGAGGCTAACCGTCCATAGACTCCTTGGTAAGAGCATAAAAACCCCATACCCCGAGGAAAGTTTCAAAATATCCAATTTTCGAACTACATTTAACTTGATCTCACTGCAATTTAGGCGCTGAAGCCCCAAGTCTACCATAACCTCAAAAACACTTGTGTTTCCCACAACGGTACAAGAAGCCAACTACACGAGTTAGCACTAGAGTCGAATACTACCAAGGTATCACTCCAAAGGTCATACTACTTCCAGATGAACTACTACATAGTCGGCGCCGTGCATCATCCATGCTCAACTCCCGACGATGCCCAAGTTCGACAGGGAATTTGTAGACAGTCAAAATTTAATTAATTAAATTATGAAACTCTAATTTAAGAGGATCAATTAATAAATTAATTAAAGGTCAATCTTAGCTACATGGTGATTAGACTTCGATCAACCTCCGTTGTAACAGACGATGTAAACAGGTTCCCACATTTTAGCCACTGAAATTAATTAGCGAAATTAGGTTTTATCATTAATTAAAACCTAATTATACATCTCCCGTGATTTACGTGGCATTAAAATAGGGTTCCCAAAATTTGTGGATTAAAATAATAAATTGGAAGAGAAAATCGAATAAACGAGGTTTCATGACAAACGGCTCAAAACGCATCGATCCAATAAAAAGTTAATATTTAATTAAGGTATGAATTAGCCGGAGAAAGCAAGTTGAAGTTGCATATGAATCGGCACTTTGCCGTGTTCTCCAACAAGAATATATTAATATTATTTTAATGTTAAATATTCGACGGTTCACATTCGCTTTCAATAATCAACGGTTAAATCGTAATCACCTAAAAAGTGGAACAACCAATCAAGAAGGTCCAAAACCTATAAATACCCACCCCTTTCATTCAAAAATTACATCCAACACACACAAAATACAACAAAAGCTTCGAGAGAATTTAAAGATAAGAACAACTCAACGTATATTTTTCATATAAAACCTCTTAAGATTATTACTTATTTAGAGAAAAATATCAAATCTTTCAACCTATAAACCTAACCAAGTGCCTAAATTGAAGAGGCGAATAAGAACAAAAAATCTTCAACTCCAAACCAAAATAGCGCCGTAATTAGGTACAAGGTTGAATCACGCGACAAACGCAAAGAATTTCGTGATCAAAAACCAAAAATCACGGTAGAACTGATCATTCAAATCTCATAAATTAAATAGACGACACGATTAAGCTATAAATAATTTCGTAGTAAATCGTGCCATGTGATATAAGTCGCATAGTCCCCTGCCTAACCTGTCGTGAAACACGAGTAAGCCGCTAAGGCATCCTCTTGACGCATACATATCCTCTCGACAAGAATGGCACCAAGCCCTGATGTCGACAAAGACTCGAACTCCGCCCAAATTGCACAAGATCAGTTCTGTGAAGTGCCCCCATAGAAACATACCCAAGTCTAAATCCCACGAGTCGTTTCTAAAGCACCAAGCATGAAGTCCGCATAATCATGGGTATACGCTAAGGCTTTTCCTACTGACCATATCCAAGTCAGTACTCAAGTCCAAAGACTCAAGCTCCTCTATCCACCACAGATCACATCGATCCGCACTTATCCACTCTCACTCCAACATAAGACAAATTCGAATCCGCTTGGTCGCATACAAATGTCTAAGCACAAATTCATGTCCAAATTGAGATCATACAACTGCCCAAACACAAATCAAGCACAAATCCAAATTTCAAATAGACGCCTAAATCAAGACTCAAGTCTAAGTCGCGCCTAAGACTACATCAAATCCAAGTCGAAAGATCTCGCGAGTCAGAAGTGCATTTAGAGAAAGAATGTATTGGATATTTGATCTCAATCGTTTAATAAATTAGTTTTGTATAGATAGGATTTCCCCAAAAGAGTTTTTATCAGATGGCATACATAATTACAAATAATAAAATCTTTTGTAACAATTACATCCATTTTCACTTTTTAATTTCCTTCTTGGCCAATTTATTTTTTTTATAGAAATTTTTGCACTGTTAATTTTGTTTTGCCAACTTCCATTTTATCCATTGTTTATCATATTTATTTGTTCCTTCAGTTTCTTATGGCCTACTGAAATTACTCTTGTGAAGTTTAATACCATCTGCAGCATATGCTAAGGCTTGGTGCTAACTTGAACTATGTGCAAAGAGCAAAGCATACATATTCGTCCTCGCCGTCTTCGTGCAGCAGATAAAGCTTTTCCCCACGTCTTCAGCCCCAATTTGGGGGAGGGGTAGGCTGTTTGCGCGTGTATAATACCAGCCGCGGAGGTTCTGTGAACTCAGCTTGTTATACACACCGAAACAGTAAAACAATTGAGGAAAAGTACAAAATTGCCCCCATCGAGCAACCATTTTGTTTATTTGCAACCAAGGAACTGTCTGCATGCTTGTTGATTAATAAATGCGGAAACAATCAGGCTGTGGTTCATTAGTTACTTAAATAACACAAAGAAAAGAAAGTTTGCTAGTTTTGAACCAATATGTAAATTGCTCGTTTATTACAGAACGAATTGCCTGCGCTGCCCTGCAGGCCGACCGCCATCAACTCAATAACGAGCTACTAACGATAACGACTTCATTTAACGCGAGCACAAAATAATACAACTCGCCCATCGGGTGAACTAACCAACATTACAACAACCGAAAAGTAATAATAAAAAAGATAAACATCAGCAATGGGTTTTAACCGACAACAATAATATTATTAAGTATAACAAAATATCCAAAAGAAGATAAGTATACCTGCTGAGGTCTTTAAACAAGATCACCACCTCCACGAGTACGCAGCCTACTAGGTCAACGCATTCGGCCATCCCGTGAACAACCTGCATATAAAAAATGTCCGCCCATGTGAATGCGAGTCACGCATGTGTTCGAGCGAATACAAATATCACGAAGTTAACTCCATCACTTATACAAACAAGGATAAATTCAGTCCCTTACCTATTTAAAGACTATACACCTCAAGGGTTATATGTTATATGCTACTTCCTCACAAATCTTCCTTAACGGCTTTCCAACTACCACCGATGCCCACACCACGCCAACAACTTCTACTTCCACACTACACCTTAATCACAACTTATCTCAATATTTGTTATGTTTCTTAAGTATATAACAACCCCAACAATATTCAACTCATAACAACTAACTATTATCTTTAATTCACCTTAGAGTACTCCCAAATATAGCTATACACCTCCTAGACATCTCAGAGATGCTTATCATTTAAACTTCCAAATCGCTTTCATTATTCAACTAGCAACTTATGTCTTGAATCAAGGTAAACTTATGTACAAAATTATCTCACCATATTCTTCAATTAGTATACGGAACTTATTCCCCTCAATGGTATCAACATCTGTTGGGGATTACACTTATCTACTAACACATTTGAATTCAAATTTCCACCATTTATAAAATATCATCAACACTACCATAACTAGTATTTAACCTCGCTTAAAATGTTTGTACCCTTACTATCCTCATTCAAGTTATCTCAACCATTAACCAACTCACTTTTAACATTTGTGGAGGTATAACGACATTATCAACCTAGGATCCACAAGAGAAATAATACTATTAATGATCAACCCAAACATAATTCGACATAATTTCATCAAGGCAACATCTAGTATAATCAACATCATATCCATAACCAATAAATGAGTCATAAAACATATCACAAAACACCATAGAAAATTTAAACAACGTGTAACACAACCAAATAGACCCAACTCCACGACCTCAACAACACAACTACCCAACACTACAACTAAACCACTCAATCGACTCAACGACTCTATCAACTCAACAACTCAACTCGCTAATTCAGATTAATCAGATTAACATTTACTAACTCAACTAACCTATATCACCAGAATGCCTCATATCAACTCCTCTCATATCGACTCATATACGGATTTCTACAACTAATGCGCATATAATCAACCTCAACTCGGTAGGGAGAAACTTATGTCTGCCGACATAAGTTATCACCGAACCGTAACGAGGCACGGTTAAAATACCGACTTATACCGAGAGGTATAAGGCAACATCGATAATACAACTCAACATACATCAACAAGTCCGCACTTATATCGTAGTATAAGGCACAACACCGCAATACAACCCACATATCTCAACAACTCCTTAAAACACCTATACGACTCAAGAACCTACGCATACCCACTCCAACACAAGGAAATAACAAAACAACTCCCCAACCAAAACACCAAAAGCATCAATTACAATAAGTAGTAAAATACAACCCCAAGCCAAGGCACACAATCAACAATAACATATACATATACAAGCGATATAAAACTCACGCGAGATTTGTACTCACCTTGGTTAGCATGAAACGCCCGCCTAATCGATCTGCTAAGTGCCTTTCCAATGCTCCGCTGCCTAATCAAAACACCCGAAAATATAATTATTACAACTCCCATTATTAACTCTCTTTTTAGTTTTTATTTCCAACTCGCAACCATATTTAATTATCAACTTAACAACTCTAGGTGGAAATATTACTACGCGTGTTTAAACGACTAATAAAACGACAAAATCCGGACCACCCCAACAATAAACATTCTCGGCCCCCTTCCTCTACCCTAATACCAACATTTAACAATATCTAATCGATCAAACAATCAATTCCCAACTAATCCATTTCTAACAACCTTTAATCAAAATCCAAATATTAATCAACTTACAAAATCCTACCTCAACATACTCTCATCCAATCAACACCAAAATCACCTCTTATACTCCAAAACAACTATATTAACTTCCAAATGTCACTTTTTTATAATTTACATTTTTTCTTCAAAGTCAACGAAAAGTCAAAGGGTCCATAACTTCTCATCTCTTAGTATGCTAACGACAGAGACTTATACACCTTGTTAAAAACATCAATTATACGTCCATGTAATTAGATTCAATAATATTCAACTTTTACAAAAAGTCAACGAATGTCAACTATCCATCTCAACACATTTCAACTCCATAAATCAAGTGTTACCACTTCCGATACCATAAGTTAAGCTTAGATGATAATTCTATACAATTTTAAACCCCAAAACTTAAGGTCAACCCAAACACAAAAGTCAACATTCTCATAACCTGCCAAGAAATACTCAAAAAGATTACAACTTTCTTTACCTTGATTCAAGAAGGCGATGGTGGGAAACTCTCCAAAAAATTTAGGCCAAGGTCAAGATTGAGGAAGAAATCGAAAAGAAAATCCAAGGGGGAGAGGAGGCGTCACGGTTTCAGGGTCGTAAAGGAGATGAGATTTTATTTTGGGCCTTGATTGGTTTCAAGGTGGTGAACGAGGACCAAATTATTTTATGTGGTGAAAACCCGATCGTTAATTCAATCGATACCTCTCGTTTTAACTTATCTCGACAACTAACTTCCAAACATTAACATTTCTACCCTCAAATTATATTACCACCCAACTAATATCATTACCATTCGACTACAACTTTATAATTCTAAATACCGAAATGTACTACCAACCGACCGATTCGTTGTATTTTCAACTATTCAACTTCGAATTTTGATTTTCGCCGAAATACCCACGAGCAACTAGTATACTATTACAATAATATTAGTACGAACGGAAGTTACATAATGTAACACCTAAAAAATGCAAAAAAAAAGCCAATAGTACATGAAAATATTAAAAAAGAGGTGGTCTTTATTGATTTTATCAAAAGTACAAATACTTATTTTCCATTATGAAATTTATGGGGATTAGTTCCACAATTTGACAAGAGCTGGTTCGAGCTACGGTTTGCTTTCTAGGAACTTTCACTCCATCTATTCAACCACGAACAACGCTTGATCTTACCCGCCGGGCCCATGTTTCTCGTGATATCTCAATTGCCGCGCCTCCGGCTTTACAGATAAACGGATGACACTGGAACTTAATATGACAATATCGTGACTACAAATGTGGTATTTACTAATGTCAGAACAACCTACCTTCCACTATCTTGGTATTTACTAATGTCACGGAACCCCTCATTTCTAAATATCTCTGATTAAGGACCGCCATCTAACACTTGCTTGGGAACATCAATGGGGAAATCATTTTATATTGGTGAGATCCGATCTCTCTCAAATTATGAAGTACCATTACATATTGTACTAACTTGTCAAATTTTAATTAGCTACGTATGACCAAACCGATCATCATATCCCTCCGATAGTTATCAGATTGAAAAAATGGACGAGATGCTTCAGTTCAAGGTTTATAAATTCAATATAGAGATACAATCAACTTATTCAACGCACCTCGCTCTCCCCGATGTTAATTATGGTGTTAAAGCTAACGGAGTGTGCTTCACTTGCCTAATGAGCAACGCATTGACTTTAATTTTCTTTAAGTCTTATGAAATGATAAATAGCGTATAATAATATCCTAAGTTATTTTAGTTGATATTTTGATATCATGAATAAATTAACTGTATTAATTTAATTGAAAATTAATAAACAAATTTAATTATATCAATTTTATATTTATTAAATAATTACCTAAAATAGCAATACGTAACTGAACGAAGTATTACCAG